>RXPK01001101.1:0-139546 GCA_004143645.1 Protaetia brevitarsis | reverse complement strand
GGCTTTACATTTTTAGGTCAGCAATTACTTTTTTTTGATTCTTTTACCAAAATGTAGTATTTAAATACAGACTATTCCAATTATACCCGGTAATCAAATAGCTGAGAAATCTTAAAATTACACACTTAAAAACATACTTTTTTTTTTTGTAATGGCATTAAAAGGCATAAATATAGAATAATAATTGGAAATAGAAATACACTAGTAAGTAATTCATGACAAAAGGATTAAATATATATAAAACACTTTAACACATAAATTGACATTTTATCTATAAATTGCACAAAATATTTTCGATAAATTCAACTTATTAGTCGATCTTACTTCGATGCAGTCTTTTAAAAATATTTTATGAGTCCCTAAAGATCAATCAATTAAATCGTTATGAATCTATGGAAATTTATAACTTTTTAACGAATTCATATCTATGATCTTGAAATTCTAGCCTTTCTTAGTTTATTAAGTCAAGAAAAAGCAAATAGGAGATTAGACCTAAGTTAATTCCCAGTAAACCAAATTCAAATTTCCCGCAATTATTTTCAGTAACTTCAACATTAAAGCATGAAATTACCTACGATTTTGTATTAGATTAATAGTTATTTGAATACCTTTAAGTTTAAGTTACTGAATATAATTGTGGTAAATTTGAATTTGGTTCACTGGGTTCGGACAATAACCGTGATATAAATACAGATTAGTGTAATTACTTATTTTTATGTTATATTGCCGATGATGATATAGCTTTGTTACTGAAAGCTGCCTCCAGTAAAGTGAAGTTTCTGATGAAAAACAAAGGAATGAACCATGGCAAAAAAATAATAAATGTTGTAATAGAAAAACGACGTGAATACTAAGTTATATACTTACCAAGAAATGCAAAAATAGGGGGGTATGTATGTAAAGTAATTTTCAAATAATATTTACATAAATTTGATGCATTCTTTTAAATTTTTTGACAGCAATTTGTATATTTAATTTCTATAAAAGTAAATAAATGCAAAATTGAAAAATATAATTATATTATATTACTGTATATAAATACAGTTATGAATCAGTATAAAATAAGCAAATTATGCTTACTATACTGATAATCCAGTTAAAATAACTTGCGGTTCGCATTCGAATAATAAATATTTGGAGATGCCCACAAGAGTTCAACACATTTGAATCCACAAATTAAAAAGTATTACTTCGGTATACTTTCATATGATTTGAACCAGAAGTGAAACGGAAGCATCATGTTTTTACCTACATTTATTATGGATGCGCGGGGAGTTTCATTGGATATACCTGTATATAGCGCGTTATTTAGGTAGGTATTCAATTCTATTTTATTTTTCTGATTGTTAGTTGACCTTAGCCTTAGCCTTCTGTCACGTCCACATTACATCATGCTGAAAATTTGTTGCCTTACGTATATAATATCAGAGAACGGCCAAATCTGTTCGGGGATGAATTTGTGGTTCATCTTGGGCATTCTCATTTTACCATAGATCTAGCTTATTTTTAATAAATTTATTCAAGTATTGTTCTTTTTTACATGCTTGCCATTGCTATATTTATGAAATGGGTGTATTTATCTATTTATTGTATATTTATTATTCAAATGAGGAAACATATTTTAACCTTAAAATAATCAATAAACCAATGCTATTGCTAAGATCACTCAAAAAGGTTTAATTTTTTATTCCCATTACTTCACTGAAAGAACTTGACGAAGTATATAATAAGCCCAAATATAATTATACACTTATGTATAATAAAAAGTCAAATAGGTACCTTAAATCAACTCAAAAAAATTACCACTCAAAAAGGAAAATAAAAATAACTTTGAACTGCGTGTACGGAATTAAATATTATTTATTTATTGTTACAATATGCTTTTCTATATTTCGGTGCTTTTATAACTACTAGGGCTGAAACATTTATACAAATAATCCTGAAATTAATCAATGAACAATTATTTTAACCCTAAAATAACCAATAACAAATTGCTCCTACTAATAAAATCATTCAGAGATTTTATTTTTTATTTACATGTTCTACCACACAGAAAAAACTGCAAAAATATATACCTAAATGTATACAGTCCAGTGTTCGTATATGGGAGGGAAATTCCCTTTTTAGAGGGAATTTTGAACGTCAGAGGGAAAAAGTTTTGTTTTAGAGGAAATTATTGGATAAAATATTATTTGCATCAATAAATTTAAATTTTTATTATTTTTGTATTTTGTTCTTCATTTGCTTTAGTTAAAATGAATCTGTAATTTATTAAAAACAGTTAATAAGTTTGTATTTGCCGCCAAAAAAGGAAATTGCAGTGTCAAAACGGGAATTTTTCGTGTCGGCGCCGGGAATTGCCGATCAAGGTATATACGAACACTGATACAGTCTAATATAATAAAAAGCTAAGTTGGCACCTTAAACCAAACTCAAAAAAATCACCCTTAAAAGGGGGAAAATAATGATAACTTCGAACTGAGTGGCTCGAATTAGTTCTTGATTTTTTATAGAATGCCCATAGTCAGTGTTTACTTATGTAATTTTTTTTAACGTGATAGCTTAAGTAATTCCTGAGAAAAAGAAATTTTGAATTCTTCCACCTTTATGCTAATATCTCGAATCGATTGAGCTAATTTTCGGTATTTAGAGTATGTGTAACAATAGTACTCATTTGCTTTAATTTCAGCCCGATAGCTTTAGGAGCACCTTTCAATGGCTTATCGGAGTAGAGCCAATTTATGAACTACTTTTTCGCTTTATTTCAAAGCTTTTTCAAGTATATAAATATAAAATGCAAATTCTATGAATTTACATTTTTTACATTTTAAAACGTTGTAGTATTCATTCATGTTTTCAATATTTATGACCTAAAAACCAAGAGAAAGAAGAAATTAAAAATTATATACATGGTCAAGAAATGATCGAAGCTTTAAAATTTATGAACTATGTTTTTGCTCCAAATTAAATGAATTACACTTTCGAGACTGTAATTCCAGTTGAACCTAATTGATTCGATTTAATTGAAGTATATTAATGTATTCTACTGCCACACATTTACTTTTATCAATTAACATCATGGCTCATAGAAATAGATAATTATTTTATTTTAATTAAGTTAAATTTTTATTCCACTTTACAGTGCGATAAGAATACGGTCAAAAATAATGTGTAGGTATCTATTTGACTACTGACTGTAATAAACCGATTTAGCAAAAACTTACTTTGGGAATAAAAATAATTCCAAGTCTTGCAGAGGATTAGATTGTATTCGTAACGGCAATTTATGTTGCTTATGTATTAGAGAACTGTACACAAGCTTCATTCCTTAACCGTACCTTAAAATCAGGCGATTCGCTAAAAAAAATATGACGTTCTTGTTCAATGTTCCCTTGCAAGTACACAGAAAGTGTACTTGAAAGTGTTTTGTCAGTAAATAAAATGATAAAAGTTTAGATACGAAATTACGTACCTGCGTAAATTTAGCATAGATTATTATTCTGTTCGTTAAATTTTCATATAGAAAGGATACTATCACATCTGCTTCTGCAAACCAAAAACTCGTATTAAACGTTGATTGTCCACTAAAAGTATATTTCTTTTTACACACACACACACACACACACACATAAATGGTTAACAATATTTTGTCTTCATTTGCGTTCAATTTACCTACATACGCAACAAATTTGTGAAAATCACTCACATACACTAATGGCACACTTTGATAGTTGAAGATTTATAATATTCGAAAAGAGGATGTGGTAAATATAGCACTAGGTAGTGTTATTTGACTTTGTTATAATGTTCTAACTCTAATATTGCTTGTGATATTAAATATTATGGATTGTGGCTTGTTTTTTTAATCTACTTGTATATCAGTAATTTGATAGGCAATATGTTATATTGCCGTTACATACCGGGAACAATCTGATAACGCTGAGAATCATGTTGTGTTTTGTAATATACTTATTTAATTTGCGCTATATTATGTTATACCATTGCATAGCATAAAGGTAAACCTGGACGATCGTCCTATGTATTACCTGCTATACGAATTAGTAAAGGACGGACAAACGCGTTCAGAGAAGCGGAGAAGCAGAAAACTCAGTGGCGTTGCCTACAGCAGTCCTATGCCTAGGAACTTGCATATGTATCTACATAGTTTCGCGAAGCCAGTAAAGAATATTATATGTAAGGTTCTGTATTCACATGTAAGAGAACTTCATATTTACAAAAGAAAATCTAGAAAGTATTATGTGGTTACAAATTTTAAAAACTTTAAATTTTTTTTATTAAATTACAATGAAAAGTAACAATAACATAATTTAATGAAAAGAGCTTCCCCTGTTTTTGGCCTAGTTGCATCAATATTTTGAATAGAAGTCTTGAGGTAGGGCGTTGATTGAGATTTATTAAGATTTAATACATTTTTTTTTGATAATCGTTTAAATTCAACGTGCGCTAGATATAACAAATTTACCATCATTTTTCAAATGTATTGTGGAAAATTACAATGTTTTGATATTAATAATATGTAAATTATTTCTAATTTGATCAAAAGACTTACCAAGTTTTTGTTTTATTATTTTAAATAGTTAGTGACTCTTTATTCCTGCTTGTTTATCTTTTTTTTAAATAAAATACAAGAAATAAAACAAGCACAACAACAGCAGTATACCTATTTTAATATTTAACAATAACTTAATCCTTAATGTCACTATTACCTATTTAAATAAGTAATGCGATTATATATTTTATCTTGTTACAATGCTTAAAACGCATTCCAAACATAAATTATTTTAGCAATTCTTACTTTTCAATGAAAGCCTGAACGGAGATATTTGAGTGCTGCACAAATATAAATAAACAGCTACATCTAAGACGCCGCCAATGCGTAGAATATTGCGAAAACACAGCTGCGTTGTGATTCGTGTCGAACAAACAAGTTATGTATATATGCGTCATCGCTGTGCATTGAAATAGTCCACGTGATTTACGGGCGCATGTAGTTTTTATACATGGGTGTGTTTTTCTTACTCGCTCAAAACAACTAGAGGATTTATACGAGCAATCGAGTAACTTTCTATCGACATCCGTATGTACGTGTGTTCGCTCGGAACGCGGACTTCCTTGCTCTGCATATTAGCAACCTTTTAAAACAAAGAATTGTAATAAATTATTAGTGTTTGCGATTGTTTTTATTAGGTATTTTTTTTTTTCTTTAATTTCTTTTCTCTAATAAAGGGGCGTTCACAGTTCTGCGACGACCTTTCTTATGAATCATAACGGGAACACGGAAAGAATTAATAACAAGACTAAATCTTGTCTGTCGGGTGCGATTTATCTTGAACAAGCTTTTGAGTTTAATCAAATATTTGAGTTTAATATCAAATTAATATCAATATAGTTATTTCAGTTACACACGGAGGAAAATGTGTCTTGTTAAGAAAATATCTTTATTCTAACCAGAACAACGTGCACAGATAACAAACCAGTTTACTGGCCATAAACTTATTTTGATTGTAAACAAACTAAGTAGAAAATATCGCTAATATTACAAATTATTCGTTAAATACCGTTAGATTGTGTTGTAACACTAAAATTTTATATTATTTTACACCATTTTTTTTAGTGCTGATTACAATATAATTTTGCTATCAATTAGAAAATATTGTAAAGAAAATAATATTTCTCTTTTTGTTTTATTTTTCTCCGTAAATAAGAAAGTGTTATACATGTAATTTTTTACCGACTTCTACACTATTGTTCTTCTAAAATACTTCATTTATTTTTCAGTTACATTAACTTCTCACACTATGAATTAACTTTTTTTACCGTTTATGAAGGACCATCTAAAATTATTTTTATATATAATAAAAAAAAAAAAAACTTAAAGGTTTTAATATTAAAATTCTTCCATCCGAATAAATTTCGCCCCAAAATTTTGTTTGTTTGTACTTATATGTGATTTCGAATACATTTCTTTTAAAGAAATCATTTATTTCACACAAAATGTGACATCCAGAAAAGTAGCATCACATCTACCAACACTCTGCCAATGCCTGTCCCAAGACAGAATGAGTCATGAGTAAGGGAGGAGTATCAACCTGGTTAAAAAACCAGGTCTCATTTGGCCCATAACATGTAAAAGATCCTCTGCTTAGAGTTACAGATACCTCAATCAAACGGAAGGCAAAAATCAGAGGCATGGCAAAGAATCCGAATGTGAGAGACGTAATAAAGAAGTATTGAGGGTTAAAAAGATCTGACGCAAACCCTAAAACACCATTGCAAACCTCGAAGAAGCCGAATGAAAGTTTCAGAGAGGCAGCGTTAGGATCACACACATGACGGTAATGGACAAACGTTATCTGGAAGTAAAAACCTTACTCTGGCAGCAGGATCTGGGAAGAAGACCTTATTACTGATAGTCCGCAAATTATTATTATCCTTCTGAGCGCTGACGAAGCAGCCTCTCGTTCCCTTAATTCCAACCGCCGTCCCGTCTTCACGCAGCTGTTCCCTTTTTCACACATCATGAATTTGAAGTTGAAACAGGATAGAAGTAATGATCTAAAAACAAGCACAACAACAGCAGTATACCTATTTTAATATTTAACGATAACTTAATCCTAATTATTCTAACCAGTATATATAGTACTTAATTTAAAGATTTATATTTTAAATACTTTTTTTCATATACCACAACACATGCTAAAACCTATAATTTAACACCAATTTCGGCCACTGAAGAGCATAAAATATTTATTCATAAATACGTACTACACTGTACTAACTACAAAATAAAATATATCTTGACTGGAAGAGTATTATAAATTCAAATCAAATTCAAAATTTTTCATCATTTACACAAATGAAAATCTTAATTAAAATAAACCCAGTATTCTCACATACATCTGTTAAAGGAGATCCTAAAAAAAATGTAAGCAAAATTCCTATATCAAATGTTTAAATCGTTGTTCGTCTACTTTCAGTAGTACGCTATTATAAGAAATGGTGTACATTGCATAATGCCTTTAGGGTTAGAAAAATTGATAGTTCTCATAACAGGTTATAAGTAGTGTGAAAAAAGGTTTTTAGTGGATAACACCGAGTGACCTTGTAATGTATTTGCACTTTTCCGTGTTTTGTAAACTCCATCATAAATCATAAGACACTGCTGATTTTCAGTGAAACCCTCTTACATATATTACTGTATACTTGTGTATAGCATCTTAGTGGCGCACTCTGTGTTGCTACCTAACCCCACCATCAGTTCCCTTTAAATACATTACCGCAGTTCCGTGTGTTTGACTGCATATGCTTGTTTCGGTCAATTAAACAAATTTTTGAACGAAAGATATGCTTTATCACTTTCAACATATTTCATTTCTTACAATAGACTAAAATAACTATTTGAAACTGTAGTGTTATTCGGCAAAACATGCTTTGCAATTACAATAATGCAATGCTTGCTTCCCGATTAATATCAATTGTTTTCAAGTTGTATTCTTTGTAAGAAAGAAATGTGCTTGTTGAACGACTGTTTATTTTTAATAAACGTTTCTTTGTTACTATTTAAAAGAAAAATTTCTTTGGATTAATATATATTTTTCAGTGACAAAAAATTTTTCTTATTGTGCATGTGAATGTGTGGTTAGGTATCTCCATTATCTAGTGCAATTTTATTATTTTAAATACGCCTTCTTTCTTCTAGGTGGCTCTGATCGCACTAGAAAACAGTGTTACCAGCTCCAAGTGCGTCAAATACCCGCCATCTGTGATTCAATTACTCAATTTTACCCGCATCATATTTAAAATTACCCGAATTTTTACCCATCCCTGTTTTGAGCGATATGTTGATTTGTTTTAAGTTGTTAAATGGTTTAGGTTTAGGTTTTTTTAACCGGCCCGTGGGTTCGTTTCAACCTAAAATGTACAACTACTAACAAGGAACGATTTGATCCTTACCAGAACTCGATATCTCTTCTCGTTTCTGAAATATTGCAAGAAAATGTGTTTTTGGGGGAAACTTTGAAGCCCTATTACACTTCCTGGAATCAAATATGTCTTTCCTTGTAAGTTATTTCCGGTTAAGGTAGGCGTTCACTATTAAGTATCGACAGACAGCACGCATCGTATGAATCGGATTTATTTGATATACTTCGTCCACTGTTTTCGCAATATACGGATATCCGAATGATGCGTAGGCATTTTTTCAATTTTTACTCACTAGTGCCGTTATTTTTAGTTTCGTACAACTATACGGCAGATAAATATTTGGCAAGTTGGATAACATGAATGAGCGAGAGATGAAGTTCATTGTTGTATTAGCTAGTTTTGTTGGCAGGAGGAAGAAGAAAAACCCAAAATAGCAAAAAAAAGAAAGAAACGAAAGATAATTGGATATAGTTGGATTGTAAATTTACGGATTTTTTCATTTACCGGTAATTCCGTAAATGAAAATGAAAATACCGGTTTACCGGTAAATACCGGTGATTTTTTTTGTGTGTGACATGATTGGGGATTCCCCAAGAAAATAGACTAGAATAATACGTATTTTACACAATCTTAAGGCATAATATTAGAATTGTAATAAATATTTGTATTTAATTATTTTAAACAGTTGCTAGAAAAACATATTTAAGGTTCCAATTTTAATGTTATTTTACAATAATGATGCATATTCGTATAATATATAATATAATGTTTATTCAAAATTGTTATTAATTTAAATAGGTGAAATGGTATTCTTATACAGGGTGTCCCACCGAACTGGGACATTAGATTTTTTTTGAATTTCTTGAAGAAATTTGATTTTGAGCCTTGCAGTGTAGATATGGTCTACTGTGATCTATTTAAGGAAAATATTTTCAACTTTTTAGCACTTTCGGTATACAGGGTGTTGATATCAACTTTCTTATTTTAAATGGAATGGTATACTTTTTATCGGTCTAATGAATTTGGCAAGTCATTTGCAATTAATTTACGTGAAGGTTCTCTATCCCTAAACTCAACCGTTTTTCAGATATTTGCAATTTTGTTGAATTTTTGACGTTTGCACTGTTTCAAATAAAATTAAATAACTGATGAGGTATCAGATATTTAGTGGTTCTACTAAAGTCGAAGTAAATACAAGGACATTGCTATAAGGTGTCATAGCAATAATCGCTGAATCACATACAGGGTGTTCAAAAACGCGCCTCCAATGTGGATAAGCTAACAAAACTTTTCTTTCAAATAGAACATGGTATTTTTTATTACAGCATCGAATGTAGCCCAAAATTCTACATCGATTGATATTAGCGTTTGGTACACATATTCTTGGTAGTTTTTGAAGTATTAGCATTTCTCGCAAAAATTGCTAAAAATATGCCTAAATTCTAAGTTTTCACCAAATAAAATGAGTTTTTTTCTTACAAAGCATTCTGTACATTATTTGCCTAACCTATCTAAATACTTATGTTTCAGATATCTAACGTTCACTAGTTTCTTATTAATAGTAATGTCTTTTAGTCATAGAGAACGTACATTAATTATTAGATATTAGTAGGCCATGAGATGTGCTAACAAATAAGTGATATCCATTGTTGGTAATTTGCCAAATTGCGCAGTGATAAACCTATGCAGTATTAACAAGTAATATCTTTTATAGTAAGTCCTACTGCTGTCAACTCCTTCACACATTTTCTTCTAACAAGTAAAATATTGTAAATCGAAAGAAATAAGAAAAACAAAGTTTGAAAGTTACATATACAAATAACATTTTAGACTTATTCTACATTGATGAAGAATGTAACAATGATTAGATACCTACACTTATTTGTAATGAATAAAATAAAATACAAAGGGAAATTAAAGCAGATATCCTAAACACACTTATAATATTTCAAATATTGTTCACTTACTAGACCAGGTATTTTCTTGGTAGGGGAGCCATCTGACATGGAGTCTCAGAAAACAATGCAGTCTCTTGGCTTTTTGTATTAAACTGGTATTAAGTGATACAAACAGATAACATATATCAAGAACAACCTATTAAAAGTCATCGAAAATGTTCAATATAAATGTTCTTTCAGGATAATAGTTTCTTAGTTTTTTTTTTTCAATTTGACTTATTTTCGATGTATTAAATAAGTAGGCAAAAATATTAGCATGTAATTTGCTGTCGCATGATAATTATGGCTTATTAATATTTTATAATTACAATTACATAAAATTTGCTAATAATTGGAAAACTTCCAATGATAAGTATCTCAGGTATGGAAACTAAACAATGTAAAAAAGATAACGCATCATTCTAAAAAATAATATACAGAGTGTTTTTGGGAAAAAAAAATATTTTATTTACTTTGAAACTTGGAAATTAATCATATTTTAGGTAATAAATGCTAATATCTCAAAAACTATCAAAAATTCGTATACCAAACATTAATGTCAATCGATGTAGAATTTTACGCTGCATTCAATGATGTAGTAAAAAATAACATGTTCCATTTGAAATAAAAGATTTTCGTTGGTTTAAAGGTATCCACATTGGGGATGCGTTTTCGAATACCCTGTATGTGATTCGGTCATTATTGCCATAACACTTTCTACCTACGTCTTTGTACTTACATCGACATTAGTGGAACCATTAAATATCTGATACCTCATCAGCTATTTAATTTCACTTGAAACAGTGCAAACGTCAAAAAATCAACAAAATTGCAAATATCTCAAAAACGGTTAAGTTCAGGGATAGGGCACCCTCATGTAAACTAGTCGCAAATGACTCGATGCATTCATTGTACCGATAAAAATTATACCATTCCATTTAAAATAAGAAAGTTGATATCAACACCCTGTATACCGAAAGTGCTGTAAAGTTGAAAATATTTTCCTTAAATAGACCACAGTGAGCCATGACTATACTGCAAGTTTCAAAATCAAATTCCTGCTAGAAGTTCAAAAAATTAATGCAGTCGTGGGATATTTATTAGTCTTAAATATTAAAAAATGAGACATTTACTTACTCTTTAAGAAAAACGATTTTAAACTTTTAAACTCCCGAGCACAAATCATATAAGCTAACTCAACTTTTTTTTGAAAAATAAATAAAATTCACACAAAAAACCATAAAATGAGAGGATTGAAATTGCACTTGTTGACAAAGGTAAGAAAAGTGGGTTGTTTTGCTTCATACTGTCCTAGCAATAAATGAACATTAGTCTCGCTTTTCTTTGTGTTGCTTTTCGTTATCCATCTCGTTTGAGACTTATTAGGTTTGTTTGTTTGTCTGATCTAAGCAGATCCGAGGAATTTTACGCGTTTGTTTGTATTTTTAGAGCATGATTTGTGCGTGTTTGTTTGTTACGAGCAAGCAAATCCAGATCACAAAGAGGTTGCTCTTCCTGCTCGCGGTCCGACGTCCGAGCAATTACGAGCAATTTGTGCAACATAACCTACTCGCATTAACACAGTGTTGTAAACTGTCGTTTCTA
Source organism: Protaetia brevitarsis (assembly GCA_004143645.1). NCBI lineage: Eukaryota > Metazoa > Arthropoda > Insecta > Coleoptera > Scarabaeidae > Protaetia > Protaetia brevitarsis. The sequence goes on along the minus strand of RXPK01001101.1, from coordinate 128,060 downwards.
AATGTAATCCGATTTATAACTGCATCAAATATGCACAAAATAGATAATATAACGATACCAATGTGATTGATGTAAAGAACGATCATTATATTTTAAAAACTTCACTTGGTAGGTACATAAATACTAGTATATGATGCATTTTTATTGTAGTCTAGATTCATTAATTTGAAAAATTAGTTTACTTTTCCTGTTCATAATAGCTGTGAACAATCTGACAAATGATTAAGACCTAATTAATTAAGGTTTTATGCAATCGAGCGCGTTTGTTTGTACATCTTTAAACTCCATTCTGAGACGCTCGCAAGTTACTCATGATGACGTCAGTAGATACTGCTCCAAGCACACAAACAAACAAAGCTTATATCTTATAATTTCTACACGACTTTTTTTAATTTTTTTTTTGTTGAGAATTTTTTGATTCCTTCTCTTTCTGACTAATAACTCGGTGGAATGCATGTTATACGTTTCTAACCAAAATATTTTGTCAGTTCCTTTTCTATATTCTCTATTCTAGGGCATTACAGCGGCTCTCAATCTCAAGAAAGTTTAAATTAAAATTAAACCAAAAATATCTTCCATAAAATTAATAATTGGGTATATTGTTACCTACACTTACTTGTTTTTTTTTATTTTCAATGTCCCTTTAGGTCTTTATAGATATATAAACACAATATTTCGAACATAAAAATTTCTGGTATGGACTTTTCATTTACCGAATAACCGGTAAATTTTTGTAATTTACCGGTAAGTTTACCGAACGTTTATTGGTCAATTTAAACCAGTAAACCGGTATACAATCATTAATTGGATACACAATATTAACAAGAAAAGCATGGAGAGAAACATACATTATTCCCTGAATTTGATAGAAGATGATGTAAAATCCTATCAATATTTTCGTATGTTTCGCGCTATGTTTACAACATTACTAGATAATAATAATGTAAATATATTTGCAATTATACCATTGCAGACTTTGTCAAAAATTTTATCGCTTGCATGTATAAAATACAGATAGTCAAAGAAATAATATATAACAAACAAAACACATAAATAAATAAATAGAAAAGGAGACAAACAGAACATGCATAGTATATGTACATAAAGTAAGTATAAATAAAACATATAAATAAGTAACGTGAAGATAAAAATGTCTATAGATAAAGCTTGTATAAATAAAAAATATGTGTTTTAAAAGAAAATTAGAAAATTAGGTTTGCAGAAACTCCTGAGTTGAGTAACACTCTCTTTCCATTAGTATTTTTTTCATTTGCTTAACGAAGCTATGATATTCTAGATATTTTAAAATGTATTGGGAGACTGTTGTATAACTTTTGTCCCCCAGTAGTTTATCGATCTTGGTACAAGCGGAGTCCCGTGAAACGTGGCCTTATGTCTTTCTTTGTCTGGTAAGATGGTTATGGCAGTGCCATTTGTAAGAAATAATTCTACTATTGTGAATATATGATACTGCTTGTAGAATAACACAGACGGTAAGGTAAGTATGCCCTGTTGTTAAAATGAGATCTGCAACTCTCACTGTAATTTAGGTGCACAAATTCTAATAGCCTCCTTTTGGAGCTAAATATTCTATCCGCTTTCCGTCGATGTTCCCAGACAAGTAGATCCTATGATAAAAGAGAGTGAAATAAGAAAATATACTGTCTGCAGCCAATGAGTTGCGTGTTTCACTCTCTTTTCTAATGCATATAAGGCGACTGAGAGTGTGCTGCATAGCTTATCCACTGTGATGCCATTTTGAATTGTATCATAGTGATGCCTTAGAATTTTCACGTTTTGAAGAATCGCATTCCAGTTGTAAAATAATGGATTGGTTTTGTCTGTTTATTTTAAATATTCGCTGTAAAATTTCTGCATTTCTGATAGTTCTCGACTTTTCACGATTATTATAAGCTTGAGACAACATTTCCAAGACAAAATACACCATTTAGCAACTCCATAGGACCTCAAGAAAGACTCTAACTATTTTTATTATAATATTTAGAAAGAGACCATAGAAAGCAATTTTTCGTTGCTGATTTAAGTACTGCGGATGTCGTAAATTATGTAATTCTTCATATTCTTGCACAATTGCAGTAAAGCGAGCAACGTCCATGGCAATAACTGCTTGAAATACTAAATGCGAATGCCGAAGAAGCACGTGCACTTGGCGGGATTTTGAATGACATCATTGGCAGCGTACGGAAGTTCGGATTTTAATGTCTACTCCGAATTTCTGTTGCATTAGGAGTGCGATCTTTCGATGCGGATAGATAGACGCAGTTCTATTAAAAAGAATGTAACTAATAGCAAAATGCGATCCGTCCGATACTTACTAATGAACGCCTACCTCAAATTTACAGTAATAGAAGAAGAATTCCCAAACATCAATTCTTTATTGCTAACGGTTTTAAAGTTATAACGTCACCAATGCGTTCATTTCCTTTAATTTTTCAATTTGGTTTTTCCTATTTCAGCAGTGATAGTAAATGTTTTAGTCTGGTTATTCATAATAGGAAGATTCTAATAAATAAAATACTAGGTTTTATTTATATTTTGCGGCTAACAATAATTGATATCCTTTTAGTGATTCACGGGAATACCCTTGGTATTATCCAAATGTAAGTCTATAATTATATGGACAGACGATACTCGATGTACACTGCTCGACATAACTAATGTCGTCTACAACACAGTGATTATCAAAACTACTTACTATTGGGATAGCTGGCATATTTATTGGGATTCTGCATGTAAAATACTTGGCAATTATGCAAATCAGGTGCGAAAATTGAACTGAAATACTTTTTTTCACAGTTAGGAAGCCATTGGCGACTTTCAATATTTATGTTTAACAACAATTAAGTAAATGTATAAATGACAAATTAAGATACATATTTATTACTTCATATAGTAAAGAATTCGAAAAGAAATTAAGTTGAAATGTTTACAAAGTCTAATATCTACATTAAATTTTGTGCACCAATTATATTATTATATTTTAAAAACAGAAAGCACAAAAGGTCAGGTGAGCCTTCATAAATGCACCCTGGCTTCAAGTAACATTAATCATTGTAATGCTTTATTAATATTAATTTAGGTTAAAATTTGAAATAATATTTTATCCTAACTAATAGAAGTTACGCATTAGTTGTATAATATACAGGTGTCCCACCGAACTGGGTCATTATATTTTTTTGAACTTCCAGCAGGAATTTGATTTTGAAACTTGCAATGTAGTCATGGCCCACTGTGGTTTATTTAAGGAAAATATTTTCAACTTTATGGCACTTTCGGTATACAGGGTGTTGATATCAACTTTGTTATTTTAAATGGAATGGTACAATTTTTATCGGTACAATGAATGTATCGAGTCATTTTCCATTAGTTTACATGAGGGTTCCTATCCCTGAACTCAACCGTTTTGATATATTTGCAATTTTCTTGATTTTTTACGTTTTGCACTGTTCAAGTGAAATTAAATAGCTGATGAGGTATCGGATATTTAGTGGTTCTACTAATGTCGATGTAAGTACAAAGACGTAGGTAGAAAGTGTTATGGCAATAATGACCAACTCATATACAGGGTGCTCGAAAACGCATCTCCAATGTGGATACCTTTAAACTAACAAAACTTTTTTATTTTAAATGGAACATGTATTTTTACTACAGCTTAAATGCGCCGTAAAATTCTATATCGATTGACATTAGGTTTGGTTATACCTATTTTTGATAGTTTGAGATATTAGCATTATTTGCCTAAAATAAACTAATTTCCAAGATTCGAGTATTATAAAAATATTTTTTTTCCTAAAAAACACTCTGTATATTATTTTTAGAATGATGAGTTATCTTTTTTTTGCATTGTTTGGTTTCCATAGCTAAGATATTTATCATTGGAAGTTTTCCAATTATTAGCGGATTTTATGTAATTGTAACTATAAAATATTAATAAGCCATAATTATTATGCGATAGCAAATTACATGCTAATATTTTCGCCTGCTTATTGAATACATCGAAAGTAAGTCAAATTAAAAAAAGAACTAAGAAACTATTATTCTGAAAGAACATTTATATGGACATTTTCGAAGACTTTTAATAGTTTGTCCTGATTTTGTTGTCTGTCTGTATGCTTATTACTTAGTTTATACAAACAGCCAAGAGGCTGCATTGTTTCGGAGACTCCATGTCAGACAGCTCTCCTACAGGAAATACCTGTCTAGTAAGTGAACAATATTTGAAATATTATGGGTGTATTTAGGATATCTGCTTTAATTCCTCTTTGTATTTAATTTTTTTGAGGTTTATATTCATTACAAATAAGTGTAGCTATCTAATCATTGTTACATTCTTCATGAATGTAGAATAAGTCTAAAATGTTATTTGTACCATGCAACTTTCAATGTTTTTCTTATTTTTTCGATTTACAATATTTTACTGTTAGAAGAAAATGTGTGACGGAGTTGGCAGCATTAGGACTTACTATAAAAGATATGAGTTGTTAATACTGAATAGGTTTATCACTACGCAATTTATTAAATTACCACAATGGATATCACTGTTTATTAGCACATCTCATGCCCTACTAATATCTAATAATTAATGTACGTTCTCTATGACTAAAAGCATTACTATTAGTAAGAAACTACGTGAACTTAGATATCTGAACATAAATATTTAGATAGGTTAGCAAATAATGTACAGATGTTTGTAGGAAAAAAACTCATTTATTTATTTGAAATTGGAATTTAGCATATTTTTAGCAATTTTTACAAGAAATGCTAATACTTCAAAAACTATTAAGAATAGGTATACCAAACCCTAATATCAATCGATGTAGAATTTTGTGCTGCATTCAATGCTGTAGTAAGAAATACCATGTTCCATTTGAAAGAAAAAAGTTTTGTTAGCTTAAAGGTATCCACATTGGAGGCGCGTTTTTGAACATCCTGTATGTAATTCAGTGATATATTGCTATAACACCTTATATCTACGTCCTTGTATTTGCACCGACTTTAGTAGAACCACTAAATATCTACTATCTCATGAAATAATTGATTTTATTTGACTGCACATATCAAAAAATCAACGGAAATAAAAATATCTCGAAAACGGTTGAGTTTAGGGATAGGGAACCTTCATATAAACTAGTTGCAAATGACTCGCCAAATTCATTAGACCGATAAAAATTATACCATTCCATTTAAAATTAGAAAGTTGATATCAACATCCTGTATACCGAAAGTGCTATAAAGTTGAAAATATTTTCCTTAAATAGATCACAGTAGACCATGTCTACACTGCAAGTTTCAAAATCAAATTTCTACTAGAAGTTTAAAAAATTCTAATGTCCCAGTTCGGTGGCACACCCTGTATTTCAATAAACCTGTTCACCTTGAAACAAGCTTATTTTTTTATGGTTAATCTTTATATGTGAAATAATTATAAGCAGATAGTACATTTTCTAGTTATGTAATGTCTAAGATATAAGAGCCTAAACAAACAATAAGATAAAATCTAACAAGGCAAAAGTACATTCCGTAAAAGTAAAGAATTAAAAAAAAAGTATAATGTTATTATTGAAAATTTGGAGGATTATTAAGACAAGGCTGCAAAGTATATTTATTCATTGTGTATACTCAACCCAAAAAATAATGACATAGATCAAAGTAAGCCATAAGGGAAGATCTCCTGTCCTAGTAATATAAGTGTGAGTGACATTTTGGCGGAAGTGAAACTTCAGAGTTTGGTAAACCAGCCAATAGAGCGATTTCTTTAAACAAAAGTGTGTGTCAAAATTTTATCTGAACTAAATACGGAACAGATGTTAGACATTCTAGATATAAACAAAATTTGATTCTAGTATTTTGGGCACTTCCCTTGTCACAGTTTAAAATGAGCGATCTTTTTTAATAAGATACTGCCGGCCAATACAATTTAAATTTGCAAACCAATCGATCCTAATTATTCAAGAAGAAGAGCGGCATATGAAAGCAACACTTCATTGTTACAACCAACTCAATGCATTTTTCAAGAAAGAAAATTAATTAATTATTAAACATAAGTTTTTAATGACAATGATAAATGGTAAAGTAGCTAGTGCGGTAATAAGTACACTTCTCGCAGGAAAAATCGGGACACCAGCAATCGAGAATTTTAAAATTTCTTGGGTGTAAATGCAGCTTCAAACAGAAATATAAATGTATAGGGAAAAAAAAAAATTATACACTGAATAAACACATTGGAGTTTCAGCGGCGGCGTTTCCTTTAGAGATACCGAATACGGAAATATTCAAAAAAATACGTAACAACAAAAAGGCCTCTTGAATAAACGGCTTCATTTAGAAATATAGTATATGTATTTAACTTATTTGATGTTATGTAGAGATAATTCTTTTTTAAGAAAACATATGGTGATGGAATTTTAAAATTATATTACTTGTTAGTGCTGCTTTGATATTAGTCACTTAGTTCGATTTATAGGCGCAAGTATAACTTTAGCAATAGACAATCAATCAGTCTCCTTAGTTTCGGGAAAGTTTGATTTTCATAGATTTATTGATTACAGAATTATTGATGTATTAACTATTATTATTGGTTAATATTCTTAAATATTGCATTACTTTCAAGTTTTTATGCATTAAAAAATTGCCAAAAATAATTTTAAGGTTATTTATAAAATTCTTGAAGCAATTAAGTTCGCAAAGAAATTATTTATTTTATTAACCTTGCGTTTATTATATATTCAAGAAACATATTGCAGCTATGGTCTGTGTAATCCAATGTCGTTCTATTTTCTTGAAATATGGACAACGCTTGGTCTGTTTACAAACTGACTTTATGTAGCACATGTTTATTAAAAATTATTTACAATTATCATTGCATTTACATACATAACAAACATCGTAAGATAGCAGATTGTTCGTCAATCTCAGTTAGTGCTAAAATATTTGTTTTTGGATTTGATTCATTTAATTTTAATATTTTCTCATTTCTACTGCCTGGAGCTGTGCTACAGACCAAAAGTGTTTCAATAAAATAGACTAAAGATATTGGATTATACAGGCGATAACGAAGATATATTACTTGAAAATACAATAAACGGAGAGTTAATACAAAAAAATAATTTCTTTGCGAGCTTTAAATCTTAAAACTGTTTTTCGTATTTTTTTAATAGATAGATGAAAACATTAAAGTAATACAATATTTAAGAATACTAAACAATAATAGTGTAGTAATCAATAAATCTGTAAAAATCACATTGTCCCAAAACTCAGGAGGCTGATTGACATATTGTCTATTGTTAACGTAAGTAACTAATATCAAAGTAGCACTAACAAGTAATGTAATTTTAAAATTCCATAACCAATGTTTTCTTAAAAAAACAATTATCTCTGCATAACATCAAACAAGTTAAATACATACACTGTATTTCTAAATGAAGCCGTCTATTCAAGAGGCCTTTTTGTTGTGAATCTTTTTTTGCATGAATATTGCCCTATTCGGTATTTCTAAAGGAAACGCCGCCACCGAAACTCCGATTTGTTTATTCTATATATAAACCTTTTTCTCTCTATACATTTATGTGATTTATGGCTTCAATAAGTGAATATATCCTCTAAGAGCTGCATTTACATGCAAGAAATTTTAAAATTGACGATTGCTAGTGTCGCGATTTTTCCTGCGAGAAGTGTACATCTGCTCAGACTCAAATAAACAAAATTAAAGCTGACAAGCAGTCATAATAGCATCAATTATTTTGTCATAAAATTTCTCAATAGCATACCTAAGCTCCATAAAAACTTGCCATTAATGTCATTCAATATGTATGTTATGAAAAAATATTTAATTTGGAAAAGTGTTACGTGTTGAAAACACCTTTTCTTATTTCTCCAACTGTACACTATCTTTTCTGAATTTATCCAAGTTCCTTGACCTTTTCTAGTTACCGTCGCTATTTACGTATTTTGTATAACGTCACGTTTAACCTTGAATTTGTTTTTTTGTAATGTACCGCTTTATTTGTGACCTTTTTCAAAATTCTTAAATTGTCAAATTTTAACATATATTTAGATGCTTTGATAACGTAAATTCATTAAACTCCGTTCATAATTAGCTCCGAATTTATTCATTTTTGTTAATTGTTGCACCTTTTTTGGTGCGTGCTGTACTTGAAACGTTAGAATTTCGCATAATCTCGCACACCTGCATGTTGTTTATCTTCGATACTCGAATCCTATTGGCCACTTAATGGCATAGCGCGGGAACTAGTTACCTCTACCCTTCCGATTTTTCACTTACACTCGAGCCCGCCTAAGAGTGCAGACGTAAAAGTCTAATAGGCGTCGCCCTGCTGCAATCCTTTTCGACCTAATTTACCGTTTTGTAACCTGTGGGGGATCTCTGGTCGTAAGAATCTACTCCTTGGAAGCCGTTGAGTCCCTGTGTTTTGACTACGAAGCTTCTTTTTTTTGGAGCCGCCGACGCGGATTTTGCAAGCACGCCGCTCTACGTCGTCCCTGGACCGGGGCCTTCTTTCGTCATCTTTCTACGCTTCTATTTCTTCTATTTCTACCCGCCCCTGGTGGTGACTATCAACCCCTCGTGCATTGTTTGTGTTACATGTAAGTTAATTTTAAGAGTTATTTGCTTGTATAATTTGTAGTAACGAACTACCATTGATATATAATAATTAACGTAATTTTTTTTGTATTTATATTTCGGTCTCTGCTATCATAATTCAATTTAACTTAATTCTTTTTTTTTTTATCTAGTCTTGCGGTCATTGTCAAAATTTAATGTAACTTGTGAATCATTTTTTAATTGTTGCTTTCTTTATTTTTTTTTTACCTTAAAACCAATGGTAGGTCGTAGTCATTTGCATGCTCGATCGAGTACGTAGATTTGATGTTATTGTTTCTTGATAATTTTACAATTTTTTGAATAATAACCCGGCACTCCCACCAGTTCATGTCATATATTTATACATTGTAACCATGTAAGACGAGGCTTCACCGAATTAAGTGTCAATATAACAGTTAATATATTCTCTTTGCGTTTTATTTAAATTTACTTTAATTTAATCGACCTTGGCGCACTAGTTGTTTTTCTGTCATTTAAATAACATTTTCCTTTAAATTTAACTATTTAACAACATATTAAAAAAAATTCCGCAAGTACCAATCCCTTGTTTCCCCGACTGGTAAATAGCCATTCTGGGCTGTGGTTAACTTACCGGGCGACAGCGTCGGGCTAGTGAAGGCAACAGCTGATAACCCAGTGGCGCTCACTCCGACATCTCTCCGCGCCTCCCTGGCCGAACCGACTCCGATAGTCGCAGCGTGGGAAATAAATTAAATAATAAACGTTGTTGTATTTATCCTTCTTTCCCATCCTTTGGTACTTTGCGATCATTTATTTTATTTATATCAATAATCTTTTATAACAATATTTACTTTTCATTATTATTTAACCTAGTCTCAAGCTCTGGAAAATTGCTACTATTTATTACGCCCTGAGATTTTACCTGTAGCAAAAGATTTATTCAGATGAAGAATTTCTGAATAATAATTTTAGCGATATTAATTTATTTATTTATTTATTTATTTATTTGGGATACAGACAGGTAAATATACCCACTAAAGTATCCACTTATTCCATAAAAAGCGTATGTGTAAACCGTTCAACACTTTGCAAACTACAGTCTATAATACAATTTCCTTACATGTAGTTATCTTGAATCTATGTAATAACTCATGATTAGCAATACAAATCTGAATCAACAAAATACAGATATTAAGAAGGACAGAGGAAGCCTATGAAAAGAGAATCAGTTTTATTTTAAGTCTCTTTTTGTAATTTAATAATGAGATGGCAAACAAATCGAGATCGTCGGCATTATTAAAATTACGAATCATTCTGCAAAATGGGGATCCCATCGACATATTCGTTCGTTTGTAGGGAACCACAAACAAAGAATGGCATCATGATTGATTATGATTTAATTCCATGTTTGTGCGCCTATTAATATATTCTGCTGTCTTTGTTTTGCTTTAATATGTAACAGTGTTTCTGTGTATTAGCATTAATAAAGTTTACTATCTTTATTATTAATAATAGATGCTGCGCATCTAGGAGTGGAGGAAGGTGGTACTTGAGGAAGGTGGTTTTTTGAAGTCGATCCATTCACTTGAAAATCATCTTTTATAATGTGCAGTACGTTTTAAGTAGTTTACTTTTGTTCCTTACTTTTGGAACAGCCTGTATAGTTGAAAATATTTTTAGGTTATGCAGCATTGAATTCTGCACAACTTTTGTAGAAAAGTTTTTGTTGTACGTATTATATACACGTGATTCTTGAAGACACCGAATATGAGATTATCTTTACTTAGGGCTAATTATATAATATATTCTGCGTTTTAATAAATTGATCCACTCTCATAATAATAACTACAATTCCAATTTGACGATTTTTATATTTATTAGTTTTTATTTATCCTTCGCGAGATCATATTTATAGCCAACGTAAATTCCATAATATTGACAACTCATTAATTTACGTTGCTCGACAAAAAGTTATATTAGACGTTTGTTAGATAAAGCACAAAAAAGCGAGGAAAACACAGCTGATACATTTTGTTTTAATAAGCTATATATATTTCAGTGCTTATTCCTCTATCTATATTGTCTGCTTATTATATAGATTTTTTTTGTCATTGGCTGACTCGATGTAGGCAGGTATTTCACATACGGTAAACATCAATTTAGTAATAGATAATAGAAGAAATAGTATTTTCCTATTCCCTTTCTCATTTCGTGTCCCTTTCCGTATCTCTATTCCCTTATCTATTCCCGTTTCCTTATTCTCTCTTCCCTGTTCCTTATTCCTTTCCTTATTTTCCTTATTCCTTTTCCCTTTCCCTGATCCTTTCCCACCTTTCCCTATTCCCTTTCCTTATTCACTTTCCCTTCCAATTCCCTTTCTCTATTCAATTCCCCATTCCTTTCTCTATTTCTACTTATTCCCTATTCCCTTTCGCCATTCCCTTTCCCATTTTCTTTTCCCTCATTCCCTTTCCCTATTCTTTTTCCCTATTTCTCTTTCCCCATTCTCGTTCCCTATTCTCTATTCCTCTATTCCCTTTTCCCTGTTCCCTTTCCTTTCTCATTTCTCTTCCCTATTCCCTTCCTTTTCCAATTATCTATTTCCTTTCCCCTTTTCTATTTCCATTTCCCTATTCCCTTTCCCATTCCCTTTCCCATTCCGTTTCCCATTCCCTTTCCCATTCCCTTTCCCATCCCTTTCCCATTCCCTTTCCGTTCCTTTCCGTTCCCTTCCCGTTCCCTTTCCCTTCCCTTTCCCTTCCCTTTCCCTTTCCCTTCCCTTTCCCTTCCCTTCCCTTTCCCTTCCCATTCCCTTCCCATTCCTTTCCCATTCCCTTTCCCATTCCCTTTCCATCCCTTCCATTCCCTTTCCCATTCCCTTTCCATTCCTTCCCATTCCCTTTCTCATTCCCCTTCCCATTCCCTTTCCCTTTCCTATCCCCTTCCCATTCCCATTCCCTTCCATTCCCTTTCCTTCCCATTCCCTTCCCATTCCCTTCCCTTTCCCATTCCTTTTCCTTCCCTTCCCTTCCCATTCCCTTTCCCTTCCCTTTCCCATTCCCTTTCCCTTCCCTTTCCCATTCCCTTCCCCATTCCCATTCCTTTCCCATTCCCTTTCCATTCCCATTTCCCTTTCCATTCCCTCCCATTCCTTTCCCATTCCCTTTCCATCCCTTCCACTTCCCCATTCCCATTCCCTCCCATTCCCTTTCCCATTCCCTTTCTCATTCCCATCCCTTTCCCATTCCCTTCCCATTCCCTTCCCCATTCCATTCCCTTTCCCCATTCCCATTCCCTTTCCCTTTCCCATTCCACTTTTCCCATTTCCTTTCCCATTCCCTTCCCATTCCCGTTTCCCAATTCCCCTTTCCCTTTCCCATTCCGTCCCATTCCCGTTTCCCATTCCCGTTCCATTCCCTTTCCCATCCCTTTTCCCATTCCTTCCCATTCCCTTTCCCATTCCCTTTCCCATTCCCATTCCCTTTCCCATCCTTTCCCATTCCCTTTCCCATTCCCTTTCCATCCCTTTCCCTTTTCCCATTCCCTTTCCCATTCCTTTCCATTCCCTTCCCATTCCCTTTCCATTCCCATTCCTTCCCATTCCCATTCCCCTTTCCCATTCCCTTTCCCATTTCCACTTCCCTTTCCCATTCCCTTTCCGTCCCATTCCCGTTCCCATTCCCGTTCCCCTTCCCGTTCCCATTTCCCGTTCCCATTCCCGTTCCCATTCCTTTCCCATTCCCTTCCCCCCCAGATTCCCTTTCCCATTCCCATTCCCATTCCCTTTCCATTCCCTCATTTCCCATTCCCTTTCCCATTCCTTCCCTTTCCCTTCCCATTTCCCTTTCCCATTCCCTTTCCCATTCCTTTCCCATTCCCTTTCCATTCCCTTTCATTCCCCATTCCTTTCCCCATTTCCCTTCCATTCCTTTCCATTCCCTTTTCCCTTTTCCCATTCCTTTCCCATTCCCTTCCATTCCCTTCCCATTTCCCTTCCCATTCCCTTTCCCATTCCTTCTCCCATTCCCTTTCCCATTCCCTTTCCTATTCCCTTCCCATTCCCTTTCCCATTAAACATCCCATAAGTTACGCATTTAAAAAATAGTTGGCGATTTTCCCTATATTTCAATTTTCTTCCCACTTTATTCGCCATTTTATTTTTCCCAAAAAATATTATCAGCATCAAATGCAACGATCCAAACACCCACAAATGTCTGTTGCAAAATGTCATTTTTTTAATAATATTCCTCCATTTTAGTCGCGCCCATCTTTTTTTGATTCTATATTCGCAAATAGTGACCCAAAAAATCGCGTAAAAATCCCCGATATTTATGTCTGATATTTTATTTTTCTACGTAAAATAAAAACTAAAAATGGAATAATAATATATAGAAAGTATTTTTCCTAAAATCAAAATAGAACTGTAATCAAAGACCAAGTCTTCGTTGACAGTCTATATAGTCAAAATATTTTTAAGTTATGCCCCATCGAATTCCAATAATTCGAAGTTTTAAAAATTGAATTTCCCGCTGTTGTTGTGTGACAATATTTTATAACATTTTCACTTACCGCATTTTTATGCACTAATTATGTTTTTATTTAATATACACTATTAATAAAAGCGATAGATACATACATTCTCCACGCGTAGTGTATAAATCGAAAACGCTGTAGATTTCATGCATTCAAAATAAGATATAATATGTGCTATGCGAAAGTTAATAGGCATTTGACGAAATAAATAAAAGTTAAATATTCCGTGTGTTGCTTCGCTTTAACATAAAAATATGTTTAATTTCATTATAAAACGAATATTAATCCATTGAGCCAATATGTATATTTTGGTTTTATTTTATTATACTGAACTGTTACTTGCTTGACTCCTTTTTATATTCATTTCATAATAATTTTCCGAATTGACAATTCATTTATGAATGCTCTACCTCTTCGCTGCGCGCGCAGTTAAACCACTTCATTCGTATCGTACCGACTCTGCGGTTATCTTATATTTTACGCGTTTGGCAACGGAAAATTCCACTTACGTTTAATCACGTCAGATCACGTTTAATATTGTTTGCTCGTGTACTTTTTAAAATCAGCCTAGCTGGGACATCTATAGTACGCCAGCGGAACTATCTCTTGCCCATATATATATTATATAATTTTTTATATTTATATGTGTATTTTGTTTAAGCGAGACTGTCAATGGAGATAACAACAGTTTATTAACTGAGTCAACAAAGAGATCTTAGCTCACTACGTCACAACTGAGTAAGTCCTCCTTTCTGACGTAACTTTCGTTTGCGCGTAAGCATACCGTATTATTTGTACCATGGTTACTCTATGGCAGTGTTGTTCCGAAGCGTACTATTGTACTATTTTAGTACAATGATAAAACGTCGTAGACAATAGTACCTCATTGAGGAATTTAGTACAATATTTTCAATTAATTATTTCCTTTTAATTATTCAGAAAAAAATACTTTCAAATGTAAGGAATGGGTGCCGGTAACAAAGAATCTGATTGTGTGATGATGGCAGATCATATCAAAATTACAGAAACCGTTTTTAAACAAAATAATAATAATAATTAGAATTTATTGACAACTACAATTCAAGTACATTGTCAAAAAGTAAATAGTTACAATTTATTGGAAAATAGTACCATCTGTTAGCCAATCTCAATACATTGTTTAAAAGCATTAGAACAACACGTGTCTATGGTGAAATATATACCAATTGTGTCATCACATTTGATGTACAGATTTTAATAAAAATAATAAGAACTTATTAAAATTAGTGTATCTTCTTGATATTCGCAGAAGAATTATATCTTGATGGCTTAAACTCTTTTAAATATAATTAATGAAAGGCTTCGCTAGTAAAATCGTAATAATTTAGATAAGAGTAATGTACTATTTTGCAGGAAGGTAGGTAAATAAAGTTCTAAGTATTTGATATTTTTTTATTCGAAGAATAAATGTTAATAAAAAAGTACATACCGTGTGTTCCAAATAGTAATAATTATAACTTTCCTTAACGTAATGGAAATCGATGATCGCTGTGTCCTTTTTAAATTACTTCGTTTCTCAGATGTAAAAATTCCCATTTAATGGCATCGGAGGCATGATCACCATAAAAAAAAACCGAAGTACTACTTTTTTTAATGTGTAACAAAGATATTCTTCTATAATATAATTATCACAGCGTTGCACAAATTTCCTCGGAGAGAGAACGTTAATGGCTCGACACTTATTGGGAGAAGTTTTACGATGAACTTTTAGCACATCTGAAGCTTCCTTGTGAAGTACACTCTGTGATGCTGTGATACTATATTCATTTCGATCTCTAAAGTAGAAAAAAAATTGGCTTTATGATTTGACATCTCTCTCGAAACTTGCTCAACGATTTCTCTAAAAATTGTATAATTTATAATCACAAACATACTTGACCGTGTATTACGTGTATCTGATTTTACCTTTAAGCAAACGTATGGATCCATAAGCAATATAATTCAATTACTTCACATCGCTGTTGTTGTTATTCGAATAACATGTTAGGTTATGAACTTAACTCCATCACGAATGGCAATATTTTGCGATTTTCCATCTGCGTTCGTTACTGTATCGCTTTATAGCATTTGTCGAACCATGTTTTGACTTTTTACATCTGGCTTAAAATCGAAATCGTGCCACGAAATTCCGAACGTTTTGCCGGGCGATAAATACGACGCCATCGTACGAATTCCGTCAAACAAAGCGTTCTCAGAAATAAAAAAGAACCACTTATTATTAATTTTTAATGTAATAGCACAAACCAATATTATTATGTTTACGTACTTGAAGCAAGGTAAAACGAATGTTAATGGTAGTTTGATTCTGTTAAACGTTTTTATATAGTAATAATAGACATCGCCATCTATAGATTTTACTGTGATATCTTTACAATTTTTGTATGTTTACGCGCATGTACATGTGTTCCATTGTATAAGAATTGAGTACGAACGCAATCAAATCAGAATTGTTTATATTTTTAAAATGTTCCGGATATAATAAATATTAACAATACAAATTATTCACAACTACCAATTAATGTTAATTTCAAATGCAGCTTTGGCTTTGAAAAGCCCGTTTTAAGGTTGAAATTTTATTTTATCTATCTTGTCGCCATCTAGTAGCGCTCTGTGTTATTTCTACAATCGTAACGAAGTGTTTTCGTGGGTTTTTCTGAAAATTGAATCGTGAAAACACCTCTAACGCTTTTAAAATATGTTCCGTAACCCCTCCGATTTTCTAAACTTACTTTCGCATTAACAAAACGACCCTACGGTCGAAATCGATTTTAATATAATAATAATAATGATATATGTGGCGCCATCTATGCTCCTATGTGACGATTATTTGTACAGTCGTTATTACTTGTAGTGAAAAACACACCACTATAAATCGACTTCATTTTGAGAAAAATATCGCGTTTCGACCTTATTTTAGGGTTCGAACCGTAAGAGGAAACATGTAAGAACTGTTTTCGACGTCGAGCCCACTTTTCAAGTGCCACCATAAGCGTAGCAGCGATCGTACGAAATAAGCCCAACTTTGACGTTCCAAATCCATCGAAATCCGCTTCGATGACATTTCTCGGTCTACAGCGGCGTTCGCTTCCCACCGCCTACTACGATCTAATTTTCGGCGATTTTCTCCTCTTTTTCTACTTTTAACTATTAATCTCGGATACGCCTATTCCCGTGCCATCCCCGTTACCCGTTCGCCCGTCTATTATTTCCCTTTTAATCGCACGCCCCGTCTGAAGCCTTAGTTAAGAAACTTTTTCACGCCCAAATTTACACGCTATAGATAGGGCGACGCCTATGGTGTGCGACAGAGAGTAGAAAAGGACACAACCTGTCGCCTTTTATTATTATAAATAATAATAATATAGTTTATTCTTTCAAATTATGACTTAAAAGCATGACATGAAAATAATATAATAAAGAAAACTAAATTAGTCAAAAATCAAAAAGAAATCACAAGGCGTACTTCAAATGACAGCATAAGCTGTCCTTGCTCTACCAGTACGCCTTGAAGCATTTGAGATGTTATAGATAAACGATGACCCTTCTTTCTTGTTTTTTTGCCATTCTTCTTGCTTCATTCCAGGATTATTCCTCTTTTTATTAAACTTTCTCTACTGTACAATCCCATGTTTTTCTCGGCCCTGCCTCTCTTTCGTTTGTGTCTTGATCTTGCCAGCCAATACTCTTTTCGTTAGCCTTTCCTTCCATGCGTATCATATGCCCAAACCATTTCAATTTCTGTCTCTTCTGTGCTTTCTAAAATCGGCTCTACTCCTAATTCTTCTTCTTATCTTCTCGTTTTTATTCTATCTCTTCGAGTGACCCCTTTAACCGCTCTTTAAGTAGCTCATCTCCAATGCTTGTTATTTTACTCTTAGCTTGATTATTTAGATCCAACTTTTCACAGCCGTATGTCAATACAGGTTTAAATATTGTGTAAACATCGTTATTTTTGTTTTTCTTTGAAATTTCCTTCTTTTCTTTAAAAGCGTTGTTCATTGCATAATATAATTTTATCCCACTTTCAATTCTGTTGTTAATTTCTGCCTCCTCTTTACCTACTTGGTGTATATTTATTCCAAGATATTTGAATATTTCTACTTGTTCCATAATCTTTCCATCTATATAAATTATTATTTTCCCATCGCATTTCCCTTTGGACATAACTTTAGTCTTCTCTGTATTTATCCTCATATTTTTCTTTTTCAAAGCTGTTTCCCAAATTATCTAAGTTTGCTTAGATCCTTTACATTCTCCGCGTACACTACCAAATCGTCGACAAAGGCACTTTCCGCGATTTCCACTATCCTCATGTCTTTATACCCTATTTGTAATTTCTTCGTTTTCTTTTTAATCTCTTTCAAGATGTCATCAAGGACTATATTAAAGAATGTAGGGCTAAGTACTCCCCCTTGTCGCAATCCTTCCTTAGTTAAAAATTCTTCTGACTGCATTCTGCCCACTCTAACGTAATTTCTGGTTTTATGTTTATGTTTTATGCGTTTTTTAGTTTGCTACTTACTTTTCTTTTATTAAGACTTTTCCATATCAGATCCCTTGGTATACAGTCAAAAGCCTTCTCTATGTCTATAAAAGCCACATATATGTTATTATTACTTGTGTTTTTCACTAGCAGTTGTTTCAATATGAATATATTATCCTGTACTCCTCAACCCTTCCTGAAACCACACTGTGCCTCTTCAAGTTGTACTTCAGTTGTTACTTTCAGTCTTTTCTCAAGAATACTCTCGTATATCTCTAGCATAGTACTCAGTAGGGTAATTCCTCGATAACTTTTACATTCTTTGTTGTCTCCTTTAGCAGTATTCCCACTTCCCAGTCCTCCGGAATTTTTCGCTCGTTCCATATCTTATTATATAGTACCTTGATAACTTCTATTCCAGTTTGTCCAATATTTTTCAGCATTTCAGTTGTAATTCCATCATGTCCAGCTGCTTTTCCTCTTTTTGATATCTTTATCATTTTTAATATTTCTTCTGCCGTTATTTCATCATCCTCTGCGGTCTCGTTGTTTTCTGCATAAATCTCATTTTCCTTCTGTATATTTACTGAGTCTGTTATTTCAATGTTGAGTAAATCTTCAAAGTATTCTTTCCATCGCTTCATTATGTTTTCTTCCTCTTTCACTATTCTTCCTTCCTTTGATTTTACATAGATACTTCTATTTTGCTTGCCTTTTCTTATGCTTTTTAACATTCCATAAAATAGTTTTTGATTTCCTTTACTATCTCTTTCCATTGCTTCCCCAAAATCTTGCCATGATTTTTGTTTTGCTGCGTTTACTAATTCTTTGACTTTTATTCTTTGCTCTTTATATCTGCCATATGTTTCGCTAGTTTTATTACTCAAATATATCTTCCATTTTTGTGTTTTAACTTTTATTTCTTCCTTTATTTCGTTCGTCCACCAATTTGTTTGTTTTTTATTCTTATTTATTCTATCGAATTCATAGGTTTCTTCTGCTACGGTTAGTAATATATCTTTGACAGTTTGCAAAGTGTTTCTATTGACATACTGTTTATGTTATACATAATTTTATTCATTTCTCTCTCACATATTTCTCTATATACCTTAGCTGTTTCTTCTTCTCTAAGTTTGTATGTTCTAATGGCTTTCATTATACCAATTCTTTTATTTGTTTCATTATTCTGAACTTTTTCTTTGTTAGTTATTTGTATTTTTGAAAGAACAAGATCTGAATATGAAATAATAATGAAAATATATCAATAATACTTACAATTTCAATATAAATTAAATTATTTTAATTTAGAAATGTTGAATTGCCAAAAAACTCTTTTGTTAATAACATTACTAGATAAATATCACAATAAAATATTACAATAATATTGACAAAAAAGTTTTTCTGACTATTCAACATTTCTAAATTAAAATAATTTAATTTATATTGTTATATTGAAATTGTAAGTATTATTGATATATGTTCATTATTATTGTTATAATATTGTAGATTATCTCCTGAAGAAGTCATTAATAAATGACGAAATATGGAAGTCAAAAAAAAAGTAGTTGTAACATTGAAAAATTAAAATTACTTAAAAATTTCCACATTTTGGTTTCATTTTCTGACTCTCTAACTTTAAGGATAAGGGAGCTCCATGCTAGACATTTGCAAGGGGGCGCCAATGCCGTTAGCGCCGCCCCTGAATCTGTCCATGTTTTGGCACTCACAATTAGACCCCTCCAGGCATGGCGTCTACCTGCGTTAGACTCTCCGACCTTGCTAACAAAGTACAATTCTTAAGATCATTTAATTTCTTCACATGAATCATATCATAACACATCAAGGCAATTAATTTGTGTTAATGCAACTGTTAGCAAACGCGTCTTTTAATCATAATCACTAGTTAATGATATTGTTGACCTACGACTGTTTGTACAGCAGATATCCCCACCAGAACAAATTAGAATAGCCAGCAAATAACCGCGTTTTTTTCAACAGTAGTGGTTAAGAAGAAGCAATGCATACTTTAACGCGAGTCCACTTCGTTATATCACTAATAGTGACGTTTGGAACTATTGTGAACTGTCAATACGAAGGTAGGCCTTTAATATTTCATTGTGGTTTATATTCCGTAAAGTTGGTCTCATTATAAACCGGTTTAACTCCTTCTTGCGTTGGTAATTGATAAATTTTTATACAACTGCGATTTCATGCGCAAGATTGCTTGGTAACTACATATATACACTGATATACGAAATTTACGTCTCCTTAAAATTTCTTTGTGAGCGAATCATACATCTAATTTAAATGTAAACATGTCTGAAACGGCACTCTACGAAAACTTGAGCACTTAATGAAACAAGTGCCATATTTTAAACGAACACAGAGAAACATATATTTATATATTTATAAAATACAAGAAATAATACTTTAGGCAGACATGAGTTTTGAATTTGATCGCACGTGTTGATGTTTTATATTTAAATTTCTAAGATCCTATCTATTTTGTTTTGTTTACTGACTGTGTGTGATTAAACACTGTTGCAGTAATAAACTCCCGATTATTTAGTATCTCGTTTGGGTTTTTATTTCATAATTTCATATCCAACTTAACATAAGCAAATAAAAGATTTGTGTAATTAAAAAAGAAAAGAAAATACTCAAATTAATTTAATAAGTTAATTAATTCTAAGTACACTGAAAAACCGATATATTTAAACCAACCAAATATACTTTGTTAAGCATATTTTCTTTGAAACAAGCATGTCCTTTGTTGTTTCAAATATATCGGTGTCCAGCCTAAGATGCAACGATCCATAGCCGATTTATTATTGTTTTTTTGGAAAAATATTTCAAATGAATGTTGCCTCAAATCATATTCTACATATTTTAAAATTAGTTTCAGTAATGGCGGACTTCCGGTTGTACCGGAAGTAGATACTAACTTTATTATTTTAAATGGAACACCCTGTATATTATTGTACTTTGGATTCCTTGGGGCTAAGTTGTACCGTTTCCGAATTACATGACGTTTTTCGAAAAAAATGACATTTGCAGTGTCTTCGGTATTTGGAAATATCTCCGGAAATACGAAAGTTAGAAAGATGCGGTTTTCAATTTTCGCTTAACCATGAAACAGCAGACGCTTTTATTTTAAAATTGTTGCGTTTAAATTACAGCGGTATTAAATAGATATCTGTAATGTTCGAACTCTAAAATCATGGATAACTTGATTTTTTTAAATTGAATGGTATAGCAATTTTTACATAAATGGATGTAAAATTTAATTTTCTTTCGATTTTATGCGAGCGTCATTGTGTCTATCTTCAAAGGTTTTGGAGATATTCACGATTTTTCAATGAAGCGCCGGCCACCTTCCCCTAGCATTTCACCAGGCTTGCGACTGGCTGCAGTAATAGAATGCTTAGAAAGTGGCCAACAGAACACAATAGGACCACCGGAAACAAACAAAACTTGAAATTAAAAAAAATGTAGAATTTACTGAAGCGCATTGGGAAATGAACATACCAAAGATAAAAGAAAATACAACATTACTGATGATATATCCATAAATCAGAACATTTTTCGAACTACATTACTCTGTCCAGTGAATGGCGTATATACACATCGAGCGTCTTACTCGCAATAGGTTACACTTTAAATGTTAGTGCCGTCATTATACAGAGAATTTGTACAACATTATTACATTAAATATTCAAAATGCGATCCGTTTTAGGGGCTACATAATTAAAATCGCTTTCGCAAACACTTTTGAACATTTCTGAGCATTTCTGGTGTGACTTCTTGAAACACTTCTAAAATATGATGGCGCATATCATCAGGTGTTGTTGGTGGCGTCTCATAAACTTCATTTTTAATGAAACCCCTTAAAAAGGAATCGCAGCTTGTAAGATCTGGCGATCTCGAAGGCCATCTGTCATCTGTCCTCCACGCCCAATCCAGCGATCTAAAAAAGACACATCAAAAAACTGACGAAATTCGACAGCATTGGGAGATGGAGCACTAGCGTGTTGGAACCACATCAGCTGACGAGTAGCTAACGGAATATTTTCTGACAGAATCTCAAATTATTCTGAACAAATTCCATATAAACCCTACCCATCAGGCGTTGGTTATGAAAGAACTGAAATTCAAAAATCCATTTTTCTGCTGTATCTGCTTCCGGTACAACCGAAAGTCCGCCATTACTGAAACTAATTTTAAAATGTGTAGAATATGATTCGAGGCAACATTTATTTGAAACATTTTTCCAAAAAAACAATAATAAATCGGCTACGGACCGTTGCATCTTAGACTGGACACCCGGTATGTAAGAAATGTACACTATTGATTGAAACAAAATATTTGGTTAGAAAGTTTAATATATTCAAACAAATTATTTAGTATGATCTTAACACAATAAAATTTTATTAACAAAATTATTTGCTTCGCCTAACAATACCTATATTTGTTTGCCCGTCTTTAAACAAAGATTTTAGTCAATACAACTAAAATTTTGTTGAGTCAAAAATAATGAACGTATCGTCCACATAATGGAACCAGCAGGTAGGTTTGTATCCAGTGCCCTGGTCTCGAACTGCTCCATGTAGTAATTTGCCATTGCCACTCCATCTAGCTGATCATAGTGGTCCTGGTTCCATTGCAAATATGTTCTGCTCAGATCATGGTCGAAAAGCTGTGCGACCTCCGGAGCGAACTTATTGCTAATGAATTGCTAATGAGCTGTAGAACCTCTTGAACTGGAACCACAGTAAATAAGGAAACTACATCAAGGTTCAATAGTATGTCAGAGTGGAGAAGTTTGAACTCTGAGATTTTCTTGACAAAGTCATGTGAATCTTTTATATTGGATGTCGTGTGCTCTATGTGTGTTTGTAAGAAGTTAGCCAGGTATTTGGCAAGGGCATAGGTCTGATACTAGATCGCGCTAACTATTGGCCATAGTGGCGTGTTAGGCTTATGTATTTTTGGTAACCCGTATAGACGAGGTGAACAAGCCTCAGATCTTATCAACCATTTTTGGTTATCCTCGGGAATTGACGAGTTCTTGATGAGTAGGTTGGTACTCTTTAGAACTGCATTTGTGGGATTCTTAGTAAGTTTTCTGTCGGTAGAGGGATCAAGCAAATCTCGGATCTTTCTTTCATAATCGACGGTGTATAGGATGGTGGTGGCATTGCCCTTGTCAGCTCGCACGATCTGTCATCTACGGGGGTATATCGGATACCATGTTCGTGTGGATCTGTCTACATAGGCACGACAAAACGAAGCATCAACATCAGGATTAAGGAGCACGAACGTAATTGCCGGCTGGTACAGGCTGAGAAGTCGGCCATCGCAGAACACGCCCTATAAAACCCCAACCATAACATCCAATTTGATGACACAAAAGTGCTCTCCAGCACCCGCACTACCACACAAGGCTATTCCGAGAATCCATAGAAATTTACAAACATGTAAACAATTTCAACCGGAAAGAAGAAGCACATACTTTAAACAAGATCTGGTACCTGATGTTTGCGTTTGTCACGCCCGAAACGTTCGTCACCCATGAACACCCATGGTACACAGGCACCGACTATACAGGTGTCCCACCGAAGTGGATCATTATATTTTTTTGAACTTCTAGCAGGAATTTGATTTTGAAACTTGCAGTGTAGTCATGACTCACTGTAATGTATTTAAGGAAAATATTTTCAACTTTATAACACTTTCGTTATACAGGGTGTTGATATCACCTTTCTTACTTTAAATGTAATGGTACAATTTTTATCGGTACAATGAATGTATCCAGTCATTTGCAATTAGTTTGCATGAGGGTTTCCTATCCCTGAACTCAACTGTTTTTGAGATATTTGCAATTTTGTTGATTTTTTGACGTTTGCACTGCTTCAAGTGAAATTAAATATCTGATGAGGTATCAGATATTTAGTGGTTCTACTAATGTCGATGTAAGCACAAAGACGTAGGTAGAAAGTGTTATGGCAATAATGACCAAATCACATACAGGCTGTTCGAAAACGCATCTCCAATGTGGATACCTTTAAACCAATAAAACTTTTTTATTTCCAATAGAACATGGTATTTTTTACTACAGCATTGAATGCAGCGTAAAATTCTACATCGATTGACATTAGGATTTGGCATACCTATTTTTGATAGTTTTTGAGATATTAGCATTTATTGCCTAAAATATGACTAATTTCCAAGTTTCCAGTAAATAAAAATATTTTTTTTTCCAAAAACACTCTGTATATTATTTTTAGAATGTATGCGTTATTCTTTTTTGTATTATTTGGTTTCCATACCTGAGATATTTATCATTGGAAGTTTTCCAATTATTAGCAAATTTTATGTAATTGTAATTGTAAAATATTAGTAAGCCATAATTATTATGCGACAGCAAATTACATGTTAATATTTTTGCTTGCTTATTAAATACATCGAAAATAAGTCAAATTAAAAAAAAAAGAAACAACTAAGAAAGTATTATTCTGAAAGAGCATTTATATTGGACATTTTCGAAGACTTTTAATAGTTTGTTCCCGATTTATGTTATCTGTCTGTATCGCTTAATACCTAGTTTAATACAAAAAGCCAAGAGGCTGCATTGCTTTCGGAGACTCCATGTCAGACGGCTCTAGTAAGTGAACAATATTTGAAAAATTATAGGTGTATTTAGGATATCTGCTTTAATTTCCCTTTGTATTTTATTTTTTTGAGGTTTTTATTCATTGCAAGTAAGTGTAGGTATCTAATCATTATTACATTCTTCATGAGTGTAGAATAAGTCTAAAATGTTATTTGTATATGAGACTTTCAATGTTTTTTTTATTTCTTTCGATTTACAATATTTTACTTGTTAGGAGAAAATGTGTGAAGGAGTTGACAGCATTAGGACTTACTATAAAAGTTATGAGTTGTTAATACTGCATAGGTTTATCACTACGCAATTTGATAAATTACCAACAATGGATATCACTTGTTTATTAGCACATCTCATGGCCTACTAATGTCCAATAATTAATGTACGTTTTCTATGATTAAAAGACATTACTATTAGTAAGAAACTAGTGAACGTTAGATATCTGAAACATAAATATTTAGATAGGTTAGGCAAATAAAGTACAGAGTGTTTTGTAGGAAAAAACTCATTTTATTTGTTTGAAATTTAGGCATATTTTTAGCAATTTTTTGCAAGAAATGCTAATACTTCAAAAACTATTAAGAATAAATATACCAAACTCTAATATCAATCGATATAGGATTTTGCGCTGCATTCAATGCTGTAGTAAAAAATACTATGTTCCATTTGAAAGAAAAAAGTTTTGTTAGCTTAAAGGTGTCCACATTGGAGGCGCGTTTTTGAACATATGTGATTCAGTGATTATTGCTATAACGCCTTTTAGCTACGTCCTTGTATTTACATCGACTTTAATAGAACCACTAAATATCTGCTATCTCATGAAATATTTGATTTTATTAGAAAGAGTGCCAATATCAAAAAATCAAGGAAAATGAAAATATCTCAAAAACGGTCGAGTTTAGGGATAAGAAACCTTCATATAAACTAGTTGCAAATGACTCGCCAAAATTATTAGACCGATAAAAACTATACCATTCCATTTAAAATAAGAAAGTTGATATCAACACCCTGTATACCGAAAGTGCTATAAAGTTGAAAATATTTTCCTTAAATAGATCATGGCAGGCCATGTCTAAACTGCAAGTTTCAAAATCAAATTTATAGTAGAAGTTCAGAAAAATCTAATGTCCCAGTTCGGTGGGACACCTGTATATAGCGACATCACTCTTGACGTCGGATCACTAAACCACGAGCCATCGCGAAGGAAACTTCGACTTCGCCGCTGAAGATGTTCACCACAGTTATGAACTAAACGTACGGAAGTAATTTAACAAGACCATGGCCCAACAGCCCGGAAAAAACTTTTTATAGTAGATTCCGGTCGTGAAAGTCTACGCAACACTTTAATAATAAAAGTTGTTTGCTAAAATAATTTCTTTGGAAAATAAATCGTATCATCACCTAGTCTGGTGTATTCCCACAATATTTATATTATTTTGTAAGTATTATGAATAAAATTTGGCTGAACACTAAATGGTACCTATTTTAAAGTCTAATACATTAGCATAGGCAATATATGGAACATAAAATATTCAACATTTGTATTTAATTTAGTTCAAAAATATTTTTTTTACATATCTTAAATCCCAAGTTTTAATTAACTTAAATTCTATGCTTAGTGCATTCCTAATTGTAATTGTACCTTATCGGCTAAAATTACTTACTCGTCTTGTATATATTACAGTAATAGTATTTATTTCAACAGGTGATCGACCCAAGTACAGGAAAACATACATATATATATATCAAGCAAAAATAAGGATGAATACAACTAAAAAAAAAAATACTACTACAAAATTACTTTAACAATTACAATGAACGAAATATAAATCAAATAAAGATAATGAGAATTGCCTAAGCAAAGAAAACTAGTTAATTTTTCTTCGATTGTCCCTTGTTATTCCTTGATTTTGTTTTAAACACACCATTCTGAACGATTTTTTGCGCTGTTCAGTAACACATTTAATTTCGATGTTTTAACAATTGTCTTTGTTTTAGTTCCATATTTCTCACTCATCAAATTATTGTATGCATTCAGGACTATCTGCTGTGTTTCAGTGCTCCAATGATTTCTTGCACTATCAACATCGTCTCATACTAAATGTTGAATGTTCATCGGTAGTCTACGGTCTCCACATGTTCTTATTTCACAAATTTAAATATCCACACTTGTCACAAACAACTGTCTCTTAACTATATTTTCTTATTTATTCCCTTCTTATACAGGGTAAACATGCGGCAAAAATTTAAGGGGTTATTCCTCGGCTTATTCTGAAGAATATTTTGTCCTATGATGATTTTTGAAAAAGAACCCTTTGTTTCGAAGATACAGGGCGAACAAAATTTGCGACAACTACATTCGTTATTCGTTGACATTATTAATGTAAATAAAAGTATGGTGTACGCCAATGAGTTTATTAAGTATAAAAAATTGTTTACAATGTGTTGCTATTTTTTCGATCTCGATCACATGAAACAGCTGTTTTATCTACTAGTGGATTTCGTTTGAATGCGTCTCATCGATCGCATTTGTTTAATTGAGTGACGTTTGGCTGTTTGAGTTATATTTGATGGTTAGTGAAATCCTCTATGATGTATTCGAACGCTGAGATGACTGACATGCATTTCATGTATGAATTTGCTGAGAAGCTAGACGATTGTACATTGAACGATTTCCTGTCCGTAATGTCCTCGACCGAAAAATGTTCGGATACATTCATCAACGTCATCAACGGCCAGGAAGATCAATGGCTGTAAGAACGGTACAATTGGAACAGAATGTCCTGGAGATAATAGAGGAAGATCCTCTAGATCCTAGTTCTACGCGAAAAATTGCAAATACTTTGAATGTAAGTCATTGGACAGTTTGGAAAATTCTTAAGGACAATTTGTTATATCCATACCACATTCAACGCGTTCAAGCACTACTACCTCTTGATTTTGCTCCACGTATTGTATTATGTCAATGGATATTGCAAACATTAATTCGCATCCCTCTATTCCTGACACAGGTTTTTTTTACCGATGAAGCCAATTTCTCAAGAAATGCAAGAATTTTCATAATAACCGTGTGGGCAGATGAAAATCCGCATGAGGTACTTGAAGATCGTTTTCAACATCAGTTCTCGTCGAATGTTTTGGGTTGGAATTGTGGGTGACTATCTAATTGGACCGGTATTTCTACGAGGAAGACTTACTGGCGTGGTGTACCGCAACTTTTTGGAAGAAACGCTGCCTGAGTTTCTGGAGAATGTACCACACGCGACAAGAATTGCAATGTCGTTTATGCATGATGGTGCACCGCCCCATTTCAGTTTGGTTGCTCGTAATTTTTGAACATACGGAGATCGCTGGATTGGTCGAGATGGGCCACACGCATAGCCTGCTCGATCCCCAGACTTAAACCCCCTAAAGCAGTGGTTCTCAGACTGTGGTACGCCTCGAGGGTACGCGAAAATTTTTAGGGGGTACGCGGCCGGCCAACAATAAAATAAAACAACCCGGGGCACGTATGGACACGTTGACGTGCGCGCGCCACTAAGGGCTTAGTCATCAGAGTGGGGCTGTGTGGCCGGCCAATCACTCGTGTCACTGCACTGCAGTAGCATTGCCTGTTATTACAAGCTCGCTCTCAGTATTGTGTTATTTTTGTGGTGTGTTGTGTTATTCTGCGGACACTCAATCCTGTTGAAACACGTTTACGGACATCTGTTTGAAAACTGAGTCAGGTACCACGTAAGTGAATTTTACAATAAAAATTAACAATGGATAAATGGCTCCTAAAAAAAAGGCCTCATGAAGATCTGCATCAAAATTCTGGGCCATCAACTTCATAAAATGAAAGTAGACCTGAACGTCTTGTGAGCAGCTCAAGGAAAAAATAAAAAAACCCGAAAAGCTGGCAAATGATATAAAAGTAAAAAGAGAAATATGACGAGTTGTACTTAAAATTAGGTTTTACTTGGACTGGAAGCTCAGACGAGCCTAATCCACAATGCGTTGTTTGTTCAGAAATGTTATCAAACAATTCTATGAAACCTTCTCTTTTAAAACGCCATTTTGAAAGCAAACATGAGAACTTAGTCAAAAAGGAGTTACGGTACTTTGAACGTCTTTTGGAAGATTTGAAAAGTAGGAAAAACACGATAAAACACTTTTCTAGTGCAGAACAAAATGAAAGTGCTCTAAAAGCTTCTTACAAAGTTAGTCATTTAATTGCGAAGTCTGGTAAAACCATACTATTGGCGAAAACCTAATCTCCCTGCCGCAGCAGAAATTGTTTCTTGTATGTTTGGAGAGAACGAGGCAAAAAGAATTACAGCAATTCATTATCAAATGATACAGTTTCAAGGAGAATTAGTGATATGGCGTATGACACAAAAGAACAACTTGTTGGAGCAATTCGAGCTAGTCCTTGCTTTGGTATACAACTCGATGAAACCACGGATGTCGCTGGCCTAGCCCAACTGATGGCTTTTGTACGTGGCATTTTTCAAGATGAAATATTTGAAGATATTTTATTTTGTAAGACACTTAAAACATCGACAAAACGTGAAGATATTTTCAATTTGTTAGATTCTTTTTTTTCCGAAAACCAGCTCGAGTGGAAAAACTGTGTGTCAGTGTGTATGGATGGTGCTAAGGCTATGAGCGGTACATCACAGGGCTGGTAGGCCATACTAAAACGGTTTCAACTGAGTGTAAGAGTGAACTTGTGTCCTTCACCGAGAGGCTTTGGTGGCTAAGCACCTCCCTGATGAACTTAAAGATGTCCTTGATCAGAGTGTGGAAATTGTGAACTTCATAAAAACTAGCCCCCTAAAATCTCGTTACTTTAAATTCTATGCCAGGATATGGGGAGCCTCCATGAGAATTATTGCTACATACTGAGGTACGATGGCTTCTCTCGGGGAAATGTTTTGTCCCGTGTATTTGAACTCCACAAAGAATTACATAATTTTTTTACCGAACACAAATCCCATCTGTCTTCTGTACTTACTGATTTTGATTGGCTTTTGAAGTTGGCTTATTTAAGTGATATTTTTGGAAAACTCAACATCTGGAATTTATCCATGCAAGGCAGTGTTTCTGATATTATTAATATAGAAAAGAAAACTGATGCAATGGTAAAAAAGATCATTCTCTGGGAAAAACAAATAGAAAATAACAACTGCGAGCCGTTTGAAAGATTACTTACATTTTTACAAGATAATGAGAAAAACATATCTGATTTCACTGAACTCAAGACTCAAATGGGCCAGCATTTGAATGCATTGAAGATCGCATAAGAGGTACTTTCCACTTTGGAGAAACAGTATAACTGGATACGTGACCCCTTTAATGCTGATGCTATGGACACTAACCTGACTATCTTTCAAAAGGAACACCTCATTGAAGTATCATGTGATCCCACGTTGAAAAACAAATATTTGACTGCTGGTACTACATTGTTAGATTTGTGGATGGGTATTGGGAAGGAATACAAAGAACTGTCAAGCACTGCTGTTAAATTTCTTGTTGGGTTTTCCACCACTTATTTATGTGAAAAGGGTTTCTCAAGTTTAACTTATCTTAAAAATAAATCTAGAAACAAATTAAATGTTGAAGATGATTTAAGATTGTATTTAACCAAGTTAAAACCCAATCTCTTTGAAAGTAAGCGCTTTTTGTTCTTTAAATTTTGTGTGTTTGTTTTTAATGTAATAAAAATGTTTGTAAACAATATCTCTTTGTTTTTATTTAAACATGATGCGTAATTCAGTTTCAAAGGTTAACACTATACTTCAATGCTACATAGAAGGCTTTAAGATTTGTTTAATATTTTAATTATAGTTTACTTTTAGTAGCCGGTTAACTGAGAAGGGTACCTAAATGTTTTGTGGGTAAAAAGGGGTACAGTGTCTAAATAAGTTTGAGAACCACTGCCCTAAAGTATTTCTTCTGGGAATCTCTGAAGTCAATAGTTTACACTACTCCAGTGGGGAATTTGAACGATTTGCGAAATCGGGATAATTGCTGGGTGTAACTCAATTAGAAACGACCCTGGTGTGTTTGAAAAAGTTCGAGAGTCAACGACGAGAAGATTGAATGCTTGTATCCAGACTGGAGGAAGCCATTTCGAACATTTATTGTAGATTGAGCAACTTTACATGTGCTTTTGGATAATAGAATGTTGTTACTGTCGCAAATCTTGTTCGCCTTGTATCTTCGAAACAAAGGAGTTTTCAAAAATCATCATAGGAAAAATATTCTTAGAATCGGCCAAGGAATAACCCCTTGATTTTTTTGCCGCATATTTACCTCACACCCTGTATATGTTGATTTGTATAATTAGTTAATCCCAAGTCTTCAATAATTTAGAAATATTAGCCATCATTGTAAAATATACTAAACGCATACCTCAGTAGGACTAATTTAGGGTGAATAAAATAAAATAATGCCAGTACCCGCATGTTAGAATCATGTGATGGAGTGATTTAAAACACAGGTGGCTACTCGCCATTTCATTGGCTAGAAATAAATTTTGATCCCCAACCAACTGCATATTTCGCCCAAACATGTAGTTATTCCCCCGAAGTAACAAATTTGTTTGAGTTAACAAAGTACCGATGTTGTATCAACAATGTGAAAGTAATTGAACCAATCCAACATTTTTACAAGGTTGAATTATATTATTGTGTTAAGACCATACTGAACTAAATAATTTCTTTGAATACATATAGGTATTAAACTTTCCAAATATTTTGTTTCAGTCAACAGTGTACATTTTTTGCATATATTTGAAACAACAAAGGGCATGCTTGTTGCAAAGAAAATATGCTTAATAAAATATATTTGGTTGGTTTAAATATATCGGTTTCTTTAGTGTAATAATTAAAGCACGGACAAACGTGTTCGGAGAAGCGGGGAAGTGGAAAACTCAGTGGCGTTGCCTACACGCAGTCTATGCCTAGGAACTAGACATATGTATTTACATACATATTGCTGTGAACTGATGGTCCAAGCATATAAGTAAAGAGAAATTAAAAATGACAAAATTAATTTAGCTAGCTCAGCAAAAATGAATTTAAAAAGGGCGCCAGAGATTCTTAAATCTCAAAGAAACTTTTTTTTAAAAAGTAATAGTGGGCGGTTGCAAAAATGACTTTCATTAAAATTCCCAAAAATTGAAATGGCAGATTCAAAAATAAAAGAACTAATTAAGGTGATATTTATATTCATTAAATTTATTGAAAAAGAAAAAAAAAAAACATATGATTACAACAATAGGGGAAAAAACCGTGACACAGAAGGTGTCGGATTAAAATAACCCCCTTCGTGAATCTAAAATTTAAGAAGGACAATTCAAATCCTTCAGCAAACAAAATGGTGAATTCGTTCTAGAAGGAATTTCAATACAAAAAAAAATAAATCCACGTGGTTTCAAAAATTCAAAGCAAACTAAAAATTTAATTCAAATAACGTGGAGAAACAAGCAAAATTAAAAAATGAAATAAAAACAAGCTCTCAGCTTCACTTCACCTACCCCGAGGTGATAAAATTAAAATTAAATTATAACTACAAAAAAAAAAACGGAAAATTTAAACTCTAAACGCGCTTGCTTCTAAAACGAATATAAATAAACAAAAACTTACTTAAATTGTGCACAAAATAAGAAGAGGAGAAGTCTGAATACTGATCAAAAATTAAAATAAACCGAAACAAATGAAAAATCGTAAAATGGGAAAAATGAAAGATCTCAAAATTTTACATCTATAAACTCCCGTCACTATTCAGACTCTGCTCCCAACGTGGCCTCACGCACCGCGTATATACAAAACAGCTGACTGCGCGCGCTCTGCAATGGCCGCAACAAACAAAGAATACGCCTTAAAAAGAAGGACATAAACAAGATAAACTAATGCTAAACATATAATCAAAGAAAAATGAACTAACTAACTGAACAATTAATTATCCAACAAAACTACTAAATTCAAAGTAAAAAGTAAAATTAGTGAGAATTTGCGCGCGGCAAAGCCAAAACTTGAACTTGGAAAATAAACAGCATAGAGTTCACACAACCGGGGAGACATGCCACAGCAATATGTACCTACATAGTTTTGCGAAGTCAGTGGAGAATATTATCTAAGGATTCTAAGGTTCTGTATTCACATGTAAGAGAACTTCAATTTACAAAGGAAAATCTAGAAAGTATTATATGGTTACTTACCATCATTTTCAAATGTATTGTTGTGGAAAGTTACAATGTTTTAATATTATTAATACGTGAATTATTTCTAATCAATGATAAAAAGACTTACCAAGTTTTTGTTTTATTATTTTAAATAGTTAGTGACTCTTTATTCCTGCTTGTTTTCTTTTTTCTTTTTTTAATAAAATACAAGAAATAAAGAAAATATCACTATTACCCATTTAAATAAGTAATACAATTATATATTTTATCTTGTTACAGTGCTTAAAACGTATTCAAAATATAAATTATTTTAGGAATTCTTACTTTTCAATGAAAGCCTGAACGGAGATATTCGAGTGCTGCACAAATATAAATAAACAGCTACATCTAAGACGCCGCCAATGCGTAGAATATTGCGAAAACACAGCTGCGTTGTGGTTCGTGTCGAACAAATAAGTTATATATATATACGTCATCGCTGTGCATTGAAATATTCCACGTGATTTACGGGCGCATGTAGTTTTTATACATGGGTGTGTTTTTCTTACTCGGTCAAAACAACTAGAGGATTTATACAGGCAATCGGGTAACTTTCTATCGGCACCCGTATGTGCGTGTGTTCGCTACGAACGCGGATCTCCTTGCTTTGTAGTAATAATTATAGTTTGACATGAACAATTAAAATGATTTTTTACTCTAAAACCGTTACAGATACGAGAAAAATGCAAGAGACGTAATTTCCTTAAAATTAATTTTTGCATCATATGCGATAAGAATTTCGATTATTTAATAAGCCCGTATTACCGATACCAGAGTACAGTGCTTTAACCCTTATTACATTGTTTAAATATATCTATTTAGTCAACGTAATGCATTTTCGGAAAACTAAAGTATTGGGCAGGGAAGTGGTGCACTCTATCGGTGAATGTAAATTGATTTGAAAACGCGGTAAATATAACAGGTATCTCGACCAGAGAGAACGACAGATTTCTGTGTTCTATCTATCTATCTGCGGAAACGACGGAATCCTGTGTCGGTGCGATGTGTGATTCACTCGCATTGGCTATAGGTTTGTTTGTTTGTCTGATCTAAGCAGATCCAATGAATTTTACGCATTTATTTGTATTTTAGAGCATGATTTGTGCGTGTTTGTTTGTTTATAGCAAGCAAATCCAAATTACAAAGAGTTCCTCTTTCTGCTCGCGATCCGACGTCCGAGCAATTTGTGTAACATAACCTAATCGCACTAACCCCGTGTTGTAAACTGTCGTTTGTAAATGTAATCCGATTTATACCTGCATCAAATATGCACGGTATGGATAATATAATGATACCAATGTGATTGATGTAAAGAACGATCATTATATTTTAAAAACTTCACTTGGTAGGTACATAAATACTAGTATATGATGCATTTTTATTGTAGTCTAGATTCATTAATTAACATATTACCCTTATTATTTATCAATGCCAAAAGAGAGAAGCTTCTTGGAATCACACCGAAATTTAAGGATTTCAGCTACACATAACGAATGTTTTGTAATTGCCAGGCGCCAAAAGATTTCGGTATAGCTGTCGTGCATAGACGTACTGTCGACCCAACGTTCTGTGACTCAGTAATACAATCAAAACGTAAAAAGTTAATAGATAATATAATAACAAAAATAATTACTTAATATTACCAAATATCAGTTACCCTCTTACTTAGAAAAATGATTTGTTTAAAATGTCAGGAAAATTATTATCGATCTTCAAGGAGCGGAAATTCTTTTTTATGGATGAATTTACTTTAATAACTTTAGCATTCCATGGTAATCTCCACACCCTGATATTCGAGAGTCTGGCTTTCGGGTCCCAGGAAAATATATAAAATAAAAAAAAACAAAAACAAAATTCCATTATATTTGCTATGTACCTATATTACAAACATTACTTATTTTGAAGAATTCAAAGCTTATTCCATGTTAAATAGTTAGTGACTATTTATTCCTACTTGTTTTATCTTTTTTTCAATGAAGTACAAGAAATAAAGAAAATGTCACTTTTACCTATTTCAATAAGTCTTGTTACGGAGTTTAAAACTTATTCAAAATATAAATTATTTTAGCAATTCTTATTTTTCAATGAAAGCCTGAACGGAGATATTTATATAAACAACTACATCTAAGACGCCGCCAAAGCGTAGAATATTGCGAAGCGTCTCAGAGCTGGATTTAAAGATGGTACAAACAAACGCGCTCGATTGCAATATAACCTTAATTTTATTATTTACTATTGTCAAATTGTCACAGCTATTATGAATAGGAAAAAGTAAAAGTAATTTTCCAAACTAATGAATCTAGACTACAATAAAAATGCCTCATATACTAGTATTTATGTATCTACCAAATGAAGTTTTTAAAATTTATGATCGTTATTTACATTAATTACATTGGTATCTATTATTATTATATTATTAGTATTATATTATCCATTTATTGCATATTTGATGTAGTTACATATCTGATTAAATTTACAAACGACAGTTTACAACACGGTGTTAGTGCGAGTAGGTTATGTTGCACAAATTGCTTGTAATTGCTCGGACACCGGAATCGCCGAATCGGGAGCAGGAAGAGGCACCTCTTTGTGATCTGGATTTGCTTGCTCTAAACAAACAAACACGCACGAATCATCATCTAAAATACAAACAAACGCGTAAAATTCCTTGTATCTGCTTAGATCAGCCAAACAAACAAATCTTATTGCAATTGAATAATATTTTGCGGACGCGTAAGAGGGGCCATCTTGTAGTTCGTAGTCTAAATATAAAACTTATTTTTAAATCGAGATGGGCACCAACGTCGTGCTGCCATCTACCGCTTTTGTGCAAAATGTTAAAAAATCCGTTAACTATTTTGTCCATAAGGTTGACTAACTAGTATGTATATAAACAATGCTTATTATGTTTAACAAATATCATAATAATATATTAATAAAATGAAAAAATAATAATAATAAAAAAAATTAACACCCTGTATTTAGGAAGTGACATTCCAAAAGTTTTTATACCGCATTTGTGTCTTACAATTTACCTAGTACCTTCGTTTATTTTGTCAGAGAAGTTAGGAGATACTCTTTGGATATTTATATGCTTCAATTTTCTGATTCAAGGTGAATCGTGTTACCATGAAAGGGATGCCGCGAATGGTATTTGCAAACAACTGCACCTGTGTAAGACTGCCATAGATGATCTAAGTAAAAAGTTGTATCCGCAAAATTGTGGATTTCAAGGAAGTGCTGCTATTGTTTGCTGTGTAGAAAAAACACCAACAACAACAACAACAACCACTACAACGACAACCAGTAAACCAATAGTAATAGATATACCGAGTGGACCCTTGCCAGTTGGCGAGAAAAGCAAAATAGGTAGGTAGTATTAAGAAAGTGATATCCTATTTAAAAGAAGATGTTGTATCTGGTGTAGTTCACAAGGGAACCTCGCGAACTATCACTCGCAGATTTTGATGAAACTTTGTCAGTTTGTTGACTCCATGGAGGGTTACTTAAGGATGTTTTCTGTTGTGGCGCAATTTCAACTTCAGGAGATGTAAAACGAAATTATGTTTATCTAAAATAACTTTTAAATGGTGAAAAATCAATCTAAAATTATACCAGATGCAAAACGCGCATTTGTAATAGTTTTCGGAAATGGAAATATTTTGCTAGCGGACAATACGTCTCACTTGTAGGTATTTTTATTTTATCCGAGTGAACCTGGCCTGAATAACTTGACACGAACATCGCAATCGGTGCAATATGTACAAGAAGTCATTTTTTCTTTAAATTTAGTTCATATCGTATTGCAGTGTCGGTAGCTAACATAGTTTATATCAATCCCGCAAATACTATGTAATGGGAATCAAAAAAAAAAAATCCCCACACTGAGAAAAATTGTTACTAACCGTAAGTGAAAATTTAGTATTTTGGCAACTAAAAAAAATATTTGTATATGCGACAAATGAGCAGACTGCTTATAACTAGTAAAATCAGGTTTCTAACAATGATAACTAACACTAAATAACTTTATTTTTGCTGATAAATGAAAAACATTATTTATTTCAAATGTTTTACATCATTTGGAGTTAATATTTGTCTTGCTGGTATTGGTTACTGTGTGTTAATTGCTGTGGATATGCAGATATATGTAATGCAGTAATGTTTTGTTTTACTGCTGTTACTTAATTGGATTAAGTAACAGTTGTAAACTAGTTCTTGTTCACTTGTTCACTTTATTACTAATCTACTACTTTATTACTAATCTGATAGGGCCTTCTAAATCCCCCACTGTGAGGTCTTATCGCGATTTTAAAAGAGTGAATTGGGATCTGTTTGAGTATGATTTGCGTAGCATACCGTTCCAATATATTTTCTATATCTCTAACGTTGACGATAAGGTGGACTACTTCAACCGGTGCTTACTTGATCTCTTTGACAGACATGCTGTCGTCACACCGTCGGTTCACTAGGCCTCCGCCTCTGGGTAACTGGTTATAATTTGAAACTGGTGATGTCCTTGCGTGACAAAGCGAAAGCGAAGTTATCGTAGGACTAGGATGCCGGGAGAGTGGAATTATTATAAGTCGCTGAGAAACCTCATTAACAAAACAGTTCAATTTGAAAAGAAAAAAAAAGTTTCTTTGAACAATTGACTCGATCTAGGGATTCTTCTTCACTGTGGAGGAATCTGAGATAATTTAGTTTAGATGGTAAGCACGCTGTTGAGCTGTGTCCCGACTTATGCAATGTTAATGAAATAAATGACTATTTTGTTAATCAGATCCCACTCAATACTAGCAACATACCTCATATTAAACTCCCATATGAGATTTGTTTGGCTGCTCATAATTTCGCTTCCAATACTATAGATATTAGAACTACTTTTAATATTATTAAAAATATGAAATCTACGTTCGCTGGCCATGATAATATAAGTATTATTATGATAAAAATGTGTTGCCCCACGATTTTAACATACTTAACGCACATAGTTGACTTTTGCATCAGTGAGGAAGTGTTCCCGGAATCTTAGAAGCACGCTGTGGTGTGTCCCCTTGCCTAAAGGTCGGGATCCTACTCAGTTGAAGGACTTGCGACCTATTAGTATCTTGCCTTTAATGTCAAAAATTTTTGAGTCATTGCATATCAACTTAAACGCTTTCTTAATAGTGTTAATGTTTTTCCTCTTACTCAGTCTAGATTTCGCAGGGGTTATAGCTGTGAGACTGCTTTATTGTCACTTGCGAATGACTTAATATCTGCTACGGACCAGAGTCTTGTGTCGTGTCTTATATTATTAGATTACACTAAATCATTCGATACAATTAACCATAGTATCCTCTCATCTGTGCTAAAGCATATTGGCTTGTCTGGCGGTGCGGTGTATCTTCTTCGTAGTTATCTTAATAATCGCAGACAAGTGGTGAGGCTTAACGGTGTTACTTCTAGTTGCCTCACACTCTCGCAGGGAGTTCCTTCGGGATCAATTTTGGGACCCATTTTATTTACAATCTATACTCATAAATTGTTGTCCTGTGTTAAGAAATGTCAATATTATGTCTATGCGGACGATACACAGTTACATTGATCTTTTTTACCATAGAATTGGAGAACTGCTGTGAATAATATCAACGATGACCTCGCTCGTTTATACACTGCTTCTGTTGAACTGTCTTCCTATAAATCCTATTAAATCTCAACTAACGTTGTTTGGGATCAAAAAAACAAATCGTAATTTAAGCAATGTATTGGATATTAGGGTTCACAATAAAGTTAAAAATTTAGGGGTTTATCTGGATAATTCCTTTCGATATAGAGATCAAATATGTAAGTATATACAGATTGCATATATGAACTTGAAGAGATTAATCTTCTAAGATTTGTCTTGAATTCTACCATAAAGAGAAATCTATGTGATGTTTTTGTTTTGTCATATTTTAACTACTGTTCTTCAGTTTTCCATAGTGCGTTGGGTAGTTCTACTGTGGGTAGAATCCAGAAAGTGCAGAATGCATGTCCGAGGTATGTTTTCAATCTACGTAAGTTTGATCATGTATCTCATAAATTGCCTGAGGCCGGATGGCTGAACATGTACTACTGTAGCGATTTTTTTATGACGTGCCTCTTTCATAAAATTGTGAGGTATAAATCACCACCATATCTCTATAACAAAATAAGATTTAGGTGTGATGTTCATAATCTTATGACCCGGTTTCGTGGTCTGATATCTCCGCCACTTGCCAGGTCCGCTTTGGGTCAGAGATCTTTTACTTACGCATTTTATTTGATATATAATCAAGTTCCACCTGATCTTAAATCTTTAGGCCTTACAACATTTAGGCACATATAGGCATATTATTATTATATTATTATTATTATTATTATTGAAATGAAATGTAACAGTAAGAATAACAGCTGCTCCAAATAAGTTATTTATTTGAATGCATGTTCTTGTATAGTTATTGTAACTGTCAGGCTTAAATCATTTTTATGTAATGTTGATGCTCTTTAGATGAAACACAAGGATAATAGTTAATGATTACACGGAATACACTGTGGCCATTTTAGAATAAATTGCTTAATATATTTCTTTATTAAATAAATTATGTTGTTTTTTGTTTCTGCATTTAATGACAACCGTTACTTCAAACTGATAACACTACGCGCACGTACCGAAGGTATTAAAGTATATCTTGAAATTAGAAAATAACGAGTAATAAATAGCAGGTAAAATAAAAATAGTACTTATCGAGAAAAAAAAAATAGTTTACCACATTATTTGGTTGTTTCTAATTTCAAGGTCGACCTTACATAAGACACAGATGTTTGCCTAAGAAGCATGTATTTTTACAGTTTCATTTCTCAATTGTGCATTACTATTAGTTATCGTTTACATGTTTTCGCTTATTAAGTATTCTCATCATTAACTAAAAGTACTGGGTATTTATTTCTACTGATTTTCCTAATTTCGAAATCTACTTAGATACCTTCGGTGCGTGCAATAACATTGTGACAAAATGGAAATATGTAGTTTAATTGAACGATAGCTGGAAAATTTGTGATTTTTTTTAAGATGTTTATAAAAATTCGCATACAGCCTCAGAATTGAATTCCAAACAACTTTTTTAAATAACTTTTTTTTGGATATCATGTCATCTAACCTCATTTTTGCAGATTCTTGGCATATTTTTTTAAATTTGCCGCCATGTTAGTGGCACGCGACGTGTGTCAAAATAAATTGTAGGGTTCCTAGACATGCCGAATCTATCCACAAAAAAAAATATTATATTTTAATCATAATTTTTTTTCCATAATAATAATAATAATAATAATAATAATAATAATAATAATAATAATAATAATAACAAAGAACTCCCACCCTACTATGAAAATACCCCTCCATCGGTAGTTGAAAATGGAAAATGTAAGATTTTTTGGAATTTCCCTTTCCACACCACTAATTTAATCCAGGCCAACAAACCAGACATGGTGGTATTAGACCGCGAAACACGCGATATGTATGTTATAGAAATGTCGTGTCCGAATGAAACCAAAACGAGGGAAAAAGAAGCGGAAAAAATTGACAAATATCGGGATTTAATGTTTGAATTTAAACACACCTATGGTGAATATGTTGCCATTTTCGTCCCGGTGATCGTCGGATGTATGGGGGCGTACCGCGATCGCTTCTAGACAATCTGAAACGCATAAGAAGATAGATCCTCGAAACCTAAAGAAACTCGCTGGCAACATACAGAAACAGGTGATTCTCGGTTCGCTGCGGATCTTGAGGGCTCACGAAGCCAGTCACTCTACCACGACTGGGAGTGTTCTCCACTAATCCCTAGGGAAGTGGAAACAAATTTAGCGGCGCGTAGTAATCGCGAGCTGCTCCGCGCCGACCACCCAGGATGACGGCTGCTCCACGGAATTTTCTACAAGGACACCAACACCTACAATTTTGTATTTCTAGTCTGTTATTTATTATTAAATAAAGCTTACCTTTCGAAGGGGCCACTTGCTCCGCTCCGTGGAGCGGCAACGTCCCTGTAAAAAAAACAAAAAAAAAAAAAAAATAATAATAATAAATAATAATAATAATAATATTAATAATATTTATTTCAGAAACGTGCATATACAAAGAAAAGAAATATAAGCATGAAAGAAATAAGTCGTAAGAAAAAAAAAGATATAAATAAAAATGAAAATGCTTAATGACAGGTTTCAATCGAATAGATAAAGAAATCATTCAAACTGTAACAATTTATATGAAGTAATACATTTTTTACTTCTCTTTTAAATGAATAAAAATTTTCAATTTTCCTTATAGATAAAGGCAAATGATTAAATAATTTACAGCCAATAAATTCTAAATTGCGTTGAAATTTTGAAGATGAATGTTTCGGAGGAAGTAAATAATTTTCTTGTCGGGTATTACATTTGTGATTAGACTTGTTTATATTAAACTTATTCCAATAACGAAAAACAAAGCATAGGCACTCGTATATGTAAATATCAAAAAATGTTAATAGCTTATGCATTTTGAAATAAATTTTACAACTTTGACGATAAGGAAGGTCACACAAAATCCTTAATGCTCTTTTCTGTAAAATGAAAATTCGCTGAGAATCCGAACATAAACCCCAATGAATGATTCCATACCGTAATAAGGATTGAAACTTTTAAAGTTTCATAATTACATGATCTTCTCAAAGTGTTGAGGACATAACAAACTTTAGACAATTTGAAACAAAGATTGTCAACATGATGTGACCATTTCAACATAGATCCATTGTGATACCCAAAGTTTAATAGAATCTGCCGAGTGAAAACTACTTAAGCTTTGCATCCGATGTACGTCCGATTGATCCCAACGAACTGGTGAAAAACAAATATATGAAGACTTCTCTCGATTCAAGATAAGCTTATTAACAACCATCCAATCCTCTATTGAAGTGGCAATGTTATTTACGTTAGCAATTGTACCATTTATGGAGTCTCCTGTAACAATAATACTAACATCGTCAGCATAAGTAACTAATTTTGAATTTGTAATGAGAGAAATGCAGGTCGCTAAAATAAATCAAAAAGAGAGTAGGCCCAAGGACCGATCCTTGCGGTACGCCAATATTGACAGTAATAGAATTTGAAATAGTATCGCGTAATTTCACTCGTTGAGTACAATCAGTTAAATACGTATGAAACCACTGATTGGCTATACCTCTAATACCAATTTGGTTTAATTTAAATAATAAAATTGTATGATTTATACAATCAAAGGCTTTAGCTAGATCTAAAAACACACCAACTGTGTATTTGCCAGAATCTATACCTCTATAGATTTCGCACAGAGTGTCAAATAAAGCCGTGTCAGTGCTTTTCCCACTTATGAAGCCATGTTGGTTATCGTGAATATAATTGCACGATTTTAAAAAATTAATTATTCTGTCATTCATGGCCATTTCAAACAGTTTGGCAATGGTTGAGATTAAGCTTATCGGTCTATAGCTGGTAATATTATTAGGATCACCTTGCTTAAGTATAGGGGTGATTAGAGCTGACTTAAGCGATGCAGGAAATCTCTCCGCGTCAAAGGATAAGTTTATTAAATAAGTTAGAGGCTGCGAAATATACTCTACAACTTCCTTCAATATAAAAGATGGTATTTCATCATCACCACATGTGAAGGAAGAACTTAGTCTATGAATATAAACTGTTAGATCACTATCAGAAACCGCAGTAACGTAAAATGACTTATTATTAGGCGTGAGATATTTATTGACGCAATTCAAATCAGGCGGGGTAAGTAAATTGTGTTGTCTTAGAACGGTATTTACAATATCTGAAAAATAATTCAAAAAGTTGTCACATGTCGTACGATTATCAAAGATTTCCGGGCGGGTATTAGCACTCACATTATGTTTAATTTTGTTTAATAAATACCACATTGCTTTTGATTTGTTTTCAGCATTTTGTACAAAACGACTGTAAAAGTGTTTCTTTTCTCGAATAAGAGATTGCTTGTAATGTTTTTCAAAATTAATGAACGTGTCTTTGTGTTGCAATATTTATGCCGGTGACTGTATATTGCACCAAGCCGTGTCTGTGCAAAGTTATTCAAGCCACATTGTCCCGAACGAAATAAAAGTATCTGCAAGTAGAGACATATTGTCCGCTGGTCAAATATCTCCAAAATTAACATCATCTAATGCGTGATATGACCTATTTTTCCTTCTGTCCGTTGCCGGGGATAGTATACTCCTAAATACATCCAAACGTACCTCACTTGAAAACTATCACGTCTGTGCGTTTAGCATCTGCTATAATTTTAGACTGTTTTTCGACGTACAATGCAGCCATATAATAATATACAAAGTATCTCATTAGAATAAGGGAGTAGGTACACCAAAATTCATAATATTGTTGACACTTGTATAATTATCTAAATCATTTTTGTATACATTGGTTGATAGCATAAATAATGATTATAACCGATTTCTGAAGCTCAATGCACGTCGTTCCGTGTTTATTGTAACACTCTGTATATAAATATTTATACCAGCCGAAAGTGCTCTTCAAACGGTGCAAATCCGCCATTGAAACTTTTTTCCTATTCTTCACCGTTTAAAAATTATTTTATATAAATGAAATTTTGGTGGAATTTGTGGACACACACAATTTACACCCCCAAACTTGAAGTTCTGCCACAACAGAAAGTGTCACTGAGTAACACTCAATGGAGTCTAAAACTGACAAAGTTTCGTCAAAATCTGCGAGTGACAGCTCGCGAGGTTAGATCATTTAGTAGGGTTGTTTAAAGAAAATAATGAATACTGTGAAGTACGGTTATACAGGTTGATTCAAATTAAGTGCGCACCATTGCTATTTGTGTTATTATTGATTCTAGAAAGTAGGTTAAATTAGCAAAGTGTTAGTGTATTTAACGCTTATTAATATGCAATATACGAAATAATAATTGCATGACACTTTTCCGAGAAATTTTGAAATTTATATTTTTTTAAAATTGAACACCTGTATATTGTTAAAAAAAAATGGAAGATATTTTAATTTGTGATGCAAAAGTTTTAATACAATATTGTCTTAAACCGAATAATAAAGAAGTTATGGTGGTTTTTAGTTGATGCCAAAAATATGTAAAATTTATAATAGGCTTCTTTCACTTTAAGTCAAAACAAATAGCATGTTGTTTCAAACTGTTAAAAACGCACTGAGTTTTTACACGTTTAATTATTAAAAAAAGTTGGTTACTCCACTTTTGTGTGGTGTTCTTTACTTCCATGATAATATGGATGATGATGATAATGATAATATCTCACCATGGTACTTTCTCATTTGGAGAAATGCGATATGCTGGAAGCATACATTGTATGCGGCAAAAACTCAATAAGAACTGTCGAATATTATGCAGAACAGTATCCTTTACCACAGCAGCCAGATAGACATTACTTTCGAAAAATTTAGGCAATACGATTGCTCATTTAAAAGAAAAGAACATAGAAAAATATGATTATCAACGAGGAGGTAGAAATTACAGTGTTAGCATATTTTGAAGCCCATCGCGAATTTTTCATTAGAGATGCTACTAGGGAGTTGGGTTTAAGTTACGCGTCAGTTCAGAGAATTTTAAAAAAGCATAAGTATATCCTATTTAAGTACCGAACCTCACAAACATTACAATCAGGAGATTCGAACAGGAGGTTGGCTTTCTGTGAATGGTTTATTAATTTTTGTGAAGAAGTTATGGTGGTTTTTAGTTGATGCCAAAGATATGTAAAATTTATAATAGGCTTATTTCACTTTAAGTCAAAACAAATAGTATGTTGTTTGAAACTGTCAAAAACGCACTGAGCTTTTACACGTTTAATTATAAAAAAAGTTGAGTACTCCACTTTTGTGTTGTGTTCTTTACTTCCAATTGTTATTACTAGATTATTATCATTAGTAGCTTGAACAGTTTTCGTTATATTTAGTTCTAAGTATTAGATAATATCTCACCATGGTATTTTCTCATTTGGAGAAATGCGATATGCTGGGAGCATACATTGTATGCGGCAACAATTCAATGAGGACTGTCAAATATTATCCAGAACAGTATCCCTTACGACGGCAGCCAGATCGACGTCACGTTCGAAAACTTTACAGACAATTTAGGCAACACGATTGCTTATTTAAGAAGAAAAGGATAAAGAAAAATATCATTATCAACGAGGAGGTAGAAATTACAGTCTTATATCTAATATTTTGAAGCCCATCGCGAATTTTCCATTAGAGATGCTACTAAGGAGTTGGGTTTAAGTTTTATGAGAATTTTAAAAAAACATAACTATATCACATTTAAGTACCGAACCTCACCAACATTAC
The DNA here is from genome assembly GCA_004143645.1 of Protaetia brevitarsis. Lineage (NCBI taxonomy): Eukaryota > Metazoa > Arthropoda > Insecta > Coleoptera > Scarabaeidae > Protaetia > Protaetia brevitarsis. The sequence goes on along the minus strand of RXPK01001101.1, from coordinate 83,140 downwards.
AACCAGGAGATTCGAACAGGAGCTTGGCTTTCTATGAATATATATATATATAAGTCAGCACTCCGGGCCAAGAAGGCCCATGGCTTGATTACAAATCTTCCTCCATTCTTCTCGATCACGAGTTTTCCTGTGCCATTCCCTTATTCCAATACTCCAGATCTTTTCTACTGTCTGTAACCATTCTGTTCGTGGTCTGCCTCTTCCTCGTCTTCCACTTATTCTTCCCTTTAGTACTTGTTTTGTTGGCCTTCCACTGTCCAGTCTCGTCACGTGTCCAACCACCTCATTTTTTTACCCTCACTACATTCGTTATTGATGTTCCCGTATAACTCATGAAGTTCTTCATTTGTTCGTCTTTTCCAAACACCATTGACTTTTTTTCACATATATTTTTCTTAACACCTTTCTCTCAAAAATTTCCAACGACAATTTTCTTCTTATTCAGCTTCCATGCCTCTCCTCCATAAGTAACCACTGCCTTATTATTGTCTTGTAAATTCTTTTTTTTCCATTTTGTAAAATATTTTTTGATCGTAGAATATGCAGTAACCCTCCCATACATTTTATACTTTGGCAATCTTTCTTGTATTTCTACTTTTTCCTCTCTTTGCTTGTTATTGTGACTCCTAGGTAATTAAATTGTTCACTTATTGAAATAGTATTCTGAATCTTCAGTTCTTATTTTAAGTCCCTCACTTTCTATGTGCCTCCCGTTCCCTTCACTAACATAAATTTTTTTACCTTCATTTATTTCGAGCCCTCTATTTTTGCCGCCTTCTCTATCTTTTTGATTGCTGTAAATCAAGTTGTCTTTTGTCCTTGCCAGGATTACAATATCATCTGCATATGCCATTATTTGGTTCCGCTGATTGTATATTGTGCCGTCGTCAGGATCCACTTTCTTTACAGCTGCGTCCAAGATGATATTAAATAATGTGGTGGATAGTGGATCACCCTGTCTTAAACCTCTACCTACTTTAAATTTTCTGATGTTTGGCCTTTAATAAATATCTTGTATTCTGTTTCAGTCAGTGTCATTTTTACTAATCTAATAAGCTTTGCCTTTATTCCTAAGTTTTTCATTGCTACATATAGTTTTTCCCTTTTTATTTTATCATAAGCTTGCTTAAAATCAATGAACACCATATAGAGAGGTAAATTTTGATCTATACTATTATCCACAATTTGCTTCAATATAAAACTTGATCATGACTGATCTATTTTCTCGAAAACCGCATTGATATTCCCCCAACTTCCTTTCTGTGATTTTATTTAATCTGTTCTTGATTGCAACGGCCATTATCTTGTATACGACGTCCATTAGTGCAATACCTCTGTAATTTTCACATAGTTCTCTATCCCTTTTTATGTATAGGACATATTAACGATTCTTTCCATCTGAGTGGCATGGTTTCGTCTTTCCACACTGTATTTATTATATTATGTAAGTTGTTTTCTAGTTCTTGTCCTCCTACTTTCAACATTTCTGCTGTTATACCATTTTCTCCCGGTGCTTTATTGTTCTTAAACTTCTTGATTATTCCTCTATCTCTTGCTTTGTCGGCGGCTCCTCTTGCTCATTTTCTCTCCCGTCCCTAATTCTCATCCATCTCAGGTAGCTCACTCCCTTCGACCTCAAAGAGTTCTTTAAATATTCTGCCCATCTGATTAAGCTTTCCTGCATACCTCCTACAAGTTGTCTTGACTATCTTTACAAAATACCATTTTGTTTCTTGATTTCTTCTCTTTTCATTTTTTATATTTGATAAAATTCTCTCATATGTTTCTTGATATATGAGTTTCTAACTCCTGCATCCGTTTTTCGATGCATTCTCTCTTCTTCTTCTACATATCTTTTTGCTTCCTTTCTACATTTTTGGTATTGTGCTCTACTTTCCTCTGTATTATTTCGTAACATTTTCATTCTTGCTTTTTCTTTTTGTTGTATCACCTCCTTACATTCTTCACGAACCATGGTTCCGTTATTGGTCTCTGATCCGGGTATAACATCTGTGCTCCATCTATCATTATCTTTTCGAAGTCTCCCATTGTTCCTCCACGTTTCTCCCTTCAGTGCTATATTTCTGTTAATCTGTCGTTGATATTCATCTTTTACATTTTCTTCTTTTAATTTGTCCATGAATATCTTATCTTTTCTCTTCTTTCTCTTCTTTTCTTCATATTTTGTGTTTTCGGTACTTTATTTTAGCTCCTACAAGTACGTGATCAGTGTCTACATCTGCTCCTCTATAACTTCTTACGTTTAATACATATTTTAAATGTTTTCCCTCGATTACTATATGAAAATTTGGTTAATTGTTCTACCATCGGGCGATATCCAGGTTCTTATGAATTTCTAGATGTTGAAAATATGTTGTAACTATTCTTAAGTCCCTCTCCATTGCAAATTCTATTAACTTTTACCATTTCCATTGGTTTCGCTATGTTTGCTATGGTTTCCAATTACAGGTTTATATATTCCTCTTTCCCTAATTTAGCATTAAAATCTCCTAATAACATTTTTACATCATATCTAGGAATCTCGTTATATATTCTCTCTAGACACTCATAAAATACATCCTTTCCTCTTCTTCTTTGTCTTCCGTAGGGCAATGAACATTGATAATACTTATCTTTCTGCCCTGCTTTTATTTCTTATTTACATATTCTGTTGCTTATTGGTTTAAATTCTACTACTCCTCTTTTAACGTCTTCTTACCAAAAGCCAGTTCAAATAGCCTATCTTTACCTCCACTGTTAAAAAATATTATTTTCCTATTTCTTTAATAAAAGTACCTTTTGTTTGTTTCCTGTAAAGCCAATAGATCTATGAATATTTGTCCATGATTTGTGTTAATCTAATTAACATGCCTTCTGCGTATGTACTTCTAACATTCAAGTAGCAAAATATATTTTGGGTTTTCCAATTTATTACCCTGTGTGTCTTTCATTTGTTATTTCTGGTAGTTTATTATTGTTTCTTTCCGTTTTTTCCCTTTGTTTTCTTATCATATCCTTTCACTTGCCTGATCCATCTTCGTTGGGCTGTCCTTTCATAGCATATTAGTTTTGCTTCCTCCAACTTTTTCGTATTTCTGTTCCAACGCCATAACATCCCATCTATGCATATCTTGTTATAGCCGATTTTTACCTTTTCCCATGCCTTTTTTCCTCCCTTGCTCTAAGTCTTATTTGCCATTGTTTTTCTTCTTCCATTTTGGTGAGATCATCGTTAATGTAAATAGTTGTTTCCCTCAAATTCTTTAATTTCGCTTTATTTTGCATTATCTTCTCCTTATCTTCTTCGCTATCCAGTTCTATGCGATAATTTTTTCTGTCATTTTTGAAACCTTCTGTACTTTAACATTAATGTCCAAATTTTCTTTGAGGAAACTCTTTGCCGCCTCTTTCATATCACCGGACTCACTGGCATCCATAGTGAAACCACTCAATATTACATTCTCCTTTTTCTTTCCTTTTCAATGTATTCTATATTTTTCTGAATACTTCTAGCTCACCTCTTAACTCCTTATTTCTTTACCAGTCTCTTCGTTTTTCCTCTTAATTTCATATTTCTTTCTGTAAATTTTAATTTCTTCTTTCAACGCACTTATTTCTTCCTTAAAAATTTTTTTGTCGTCCCTCATTTCTTTTATATATCCTTATTTCCTGTTGTACTGTTTTCAAATTTTCATCATTCCAATAACATATCCAATTACCAGCCTCCATTTTCTGTACGTTATCCGGTGATCTCACCGTCTTCTTACTTCTTCCAAAAGCTCCCTCCAACTCTTGTATCGCTCTCCGTTTTTTCTTTTTATCCGTGGAATTACTCTCGTAACTCATTTGCTACTTTATTCAGACACCGCGAAAGAAGGTCACCCCAATCGACTCGTCGGAGGTTCACTCCTATCAGTGCCAGTAAAATAATTTTGAAAGCACTCTGTATATTGTTTCGTTATTTGTTTGTTTCACAGTTCGGTCTTTTTTGTCCACTCCCGCAAAAACGCTTTGCCTTTTTCTTCACGCTAATGCGTAGAAAAGGTATAAAACTATATACCGTTTCACAACTTATTGTTCTTTATTTTTAATATATTTACTTATTTAAACTCGCCAAATTTTCTTTTTACTTTACAATACTACCCTCAAGCCACTTTCTTCTCAGCACCCACTTACCTTACTTGCCCGCCCGACACGTGACAATTTCCGGAATTCGGAGTAACTTGTCGCCGCACGTACGGTCACACTCAGAGCTGGGATAGTACTCCATCTACCTTTCTATGAATGGTTTATTAATTTTTGTGATGAAAATTTGAATGGAGCACAATGTATTTTATGGAGTGATGAAACAAATTTCTCCAATAGTGGAATGCTTAATAAGAAGAATGAACACTACTGGTCGCAAGAAAATTTATTAATAATGCGTCCACATGCTGTACAAGTTCGATTTAGTTTTAATGTTTGGTGCGGATTAATTGGTTCGACAGCCGTTGGTCCAGTGTTCTACAATAGTACATTGACAGGAGAGAGGTATCTGGAATTTATTCGTATAGTTCTAGGGGATTTTCTTGGTAACGTCAATTACCTGATGCGCCAGAATTTGTACTTTCAGCCGGAAAGTGCCCCGGCATACAACTGCCGCATAGTTCACAACTATCTGGACATCATCTTTGGCGATAAGTGGATTGACAAATGGCCCAAATCGATGGCCGGCACGGTCCCCTGACCTTTGACTTTTAGACTTTTTTCTTTGGGGATATCTAAAAGATCAGATATACAGAACCCGGTACAACAACGTGAACGAATTGCAATAGTATATTAAAAGACAAGTTTCATTATGACGTTTCAAAGTACGAATTCAGAGTTTAAGAAACGAGTGGCGTAGCCACGAGTTTCTTAACTGAATGAGTGCTTTAATGTCAAATGAAACGTGTCTTTTATGCTTTTTTTGCAATTAGTTTTAAAATTTCTTTTTTTGGTAAAAGCAAAACGAGAAAAATTTGATAATCTAGGGAAATTTTGTGGCGGTTGTCACCAGTTGTCACCTTGGTTTGGCACAAGATTTAAATTGACAAGTTAATTTAAAATTGACACATTTTTGAAATTTGTTATACATTATATTGCTAAAGTAACTATATTATAATATTTAATATGAGTTCTACAACTTTTTCATGCAACTCCGCCTGAAATACGGCAAATTACTGAAAAACCATTAATAATTTACTTCCGGAGAAATCGTACACTATGTATCAAAACGATACAAAAATTTTGAAAAATGGTGCAACGAAAAGGAAATTCTTCATATTCTGAGAACGTCTTACTTGCTTATTTTGAAATGCTACGTAAAGATTATAAATCGTCATCATTATGGTCGATATATTCGATGTTAAGATCGTGTTTAAATGTACATAGAAATGTGGATATATCAAAATATATGAAACTTCAAGCATTATTAAAACGGCTATCTAAAGGTTATCAAACAAAAAAATCTAAAATTTTAGAAGAAGAAGATATTCATAGATTTTTGAAACACGCCGATGATAAAATATACTTAGCTATAAAGGTTAGTGTTGATTTTATTTCGTTACTTTTTTGTAAATTCTTTATATTCTAGGTTATTTTATGATAATAGATATAATGGAGCCTGTAGCGAGAAGAATTAATTAATATATGCGTGGAAGATCTTCAATACAATTCCGATTCCATTATAGTCAACATACCTAAAACAAAAAAACAATGTACCCAGAATGTTCGCAGTGACTGATGTAAACTGCATCGAACTTATAAAAAAATATAATAACCTGCGGCCTAAAACAGTTACTCACAAACGTTTTTTTCTAACTTATCGTCATGGCTGCTTAATTAATAGCCCTATCGGTATTAACACCATGGGAAATGTTCCTAAACAATTGCCAGTTTTCTTCATTTACCAGATCCTCATCTTTATACAGGACATGTTTTAGAAGATCCAGTGCGACACATATAGCAAATACTGGAGGTGATATTTTAACCATAAAACGATTAGGTGGCTGGAAAAGCACGGCTATTGCTGAAGGTTACGTTGCCTCTTATATGAAAAAAAAATTGATGTTGGAAATATGTTTGCACAGGAAAATAATGTGAATCTACCTGGAACTTCTGGGAATGGTTCACAGTTTGAGTACTCCAACAGAAGCAATATCACTATCGCAGAGAACGATAACTTTCAACAAGATGTTTCTACTGCACACGGTATCACTATCACTTCAAAAGATAATTCAAACGTTAAATAAATGTTTATAATAGTTGTACTATTTCAAAGATTAATTAAAATATCAAATCTTACAATGAATTTAATATAATAACCTCAAACTTGCTTACAAAATGTCATATTGACATCTCCATTTCTGTTGCAATGTGACCAACTTAAAATAAATCTGCTTAAATGTTCCATTTCTATTACGCAACTAGTGCTGTAATAGACCCTATTACGGCACTAGTGGAATAAATAGTATGGTTACGGCACTAATTGCAAAAAATATGTTTAAGGAGGTTTTTTTGCCAATTGGATGGAAGGACAATCTTAAGAGCTACCCAGAGTGTACTCAAGCGGTCACGAAAATGTATTGAGAATGTAGGTATAGTAATACCTTATTTGAGCAGTATTTATAAATTATGCATTTACTTTGTCCTTTTCGATTTAATTTCAACGACATTATTTTAAGATGTAATATGTTAAAATAAACATCAACCACAAAGACATGTATCTGTTTTGTTAAAAGTTGATTCTTTATACTGCTCTATATTTTACGAAATAAAAACCATCATAACTTCCTTATTATTCGTTTTAAGGCAATATTGTGTTGATACTTTTGCATCATAACTTAAAATATCTTTCATTTTTTTAGAACAATTTACAGTATGTTCAATTTAAAAAAAATATAAATATCAAAATTTCTTGAAAATGCGCCAGTCATTTGTTTTTTCGTATATTGCATATTAATCAGCGTTAAAAACGTTAATACTAACAGAGATAGCAATGGTGTGCACTGAATTTGAATCAGCGTGTATACGTAATATCTAGAATCAAAAAAATAGGTACTCAGTAACTGAAACTACGCTACAAATAGCATAAAACATATTTCGTATTTTGTATACTTAACATAATTTAACGTGAAATGTGATTAGTTGCTGCTTGTAAGTGCATTTTAATTTTTATTAACAATTTCGGTAACATGAAACAAATTATTTAAAAAAGATAAACATAACATAAACATAATTTCTTTTCTGAACGAATTTCTACGGAATGAGTTATAAACAAAATTCCGCATACGGGGCAATAAGGTGCAAAATAAATAACAGTAATTTTCACATTTGCATTTATAGCAGTAGCCTAACAGTAAATTTGTCTTTTACTTGATACCTTCGCATCAACCGGTTTATCCATTGAGTTTTAGATGTTGTTTACAGTCTATCTACTTTGTGTTGTGCATGCAAACTACGTTACCTATAAAATATCTGCATGTCGAAAGATACAGTGACGGGCAGTAATGCACTTTTGCCTCTAATATGGAAAATTTATTTAAATATTTCGTAATGTGTTTTTTTTATATATTATATTTATATACTTTAATCTGTTTATGTATTTAACGCGCGTTAATTTACAATTAAAGCCCGTAAACATTGGTGCTGGCAATACTTTTTAACCGTTTCATCCTTTACATTTTAGTCTGATTTCACTAGAAGCTAAAACTTGCTTAGTTGGTGAAAAACGCTGTAAAATCCCAACAATTATGTTTACAACCGACCGACTTGCTACATTTACAGTTTCATCGACTGAAAGTAGATATATTTATTATGGAGATGTTTGACATTTTTTATTTTATTAACCAACCATCAAAAAAGAACATGGTTAGCTTTCGCATTGCTTCACATATTTTTCTTCTCTCTATTGAGTCGTACGCTTTCATGAAATAATGAAGAGGATATGTAACTTAGATTTTAACACAACGTAGGCTTTCACGGCCAGTGTAACTATAACTAACAGCTTCTTGCGGGTTTCGCCGTCTGTCAAAACTTTCGCTCGACGTTTCGCTGTTCATACTGACAGCTTCTTCAGGATAACTGAACTGATTCTCCATGGTCCGACATTCTTCTTATATACGCCCTGGTGCATCCAACCGTGTAGTTTCCGCTCCATTGACCGTGAAGGTTCGTAGTAGGCTCTTCCACGTGTTGCTAAGGTGGTACCTTCTTCTCTGTTACGGTTTTATTTTCTCTATTTCTATGGCTTCCCTGATAAGTCTTTCCCGTAGTTCTTGGTGGTAGTTATTACTTTTACATTCTTGAAATCCATTTTGTGTCCGGTGTCGTGCATGTGTTCTGCCACTGCTGATTGCTCGGTCCTTCTTAATCTTGCGTCTCTCTCGTGTTCTTTTATTCTTATGTCGATGGCTCTTCCTGTTTGTCCGACGTAGCACTGTCCGCATTGCATCTTTTCATCAAATGTATCTTTTCACTGTAAGATGTTGTTCGTCACTATGTGTTTCGGCTTCTGGATAGGCAATCTGTCGTATTAATGTCTTTCTTCTGCATCGGATGATGTGAGAGCTTGCATGGAGATATCTATCGGTGGTGTGTCTTCTTTCTAAATACTGCGTGCTGTAGCATTCCCTCTTTTGTTTTCTTAGCCATAACATCCAGGAAAGGGAGATTTCCATTTTGTTCTTTCTCCATGGTGAACTTGATGGCTGGGTGCTGTGAGTTTATGTGTTCTCAGAACTGTTGTACTTTTTCTTCACCGTGTTGCCATATTACAAAAGTATCGTCGACATATCGCAGCCAACACTTGGGTTTCATATCGCTGGAACTTAGGGCTTCCTCTTCAAATGCTTCCATAAACAAGTTGGCTATTACTGGTGATAAAGGGCTTCCCATTGCTGTTCCGTTCTTCTGCTCGTAGTATTTTCCTTCATACAAAAAGTATGTTGTGGATAAGCACAGTTTCACTAATTCAATGATGTCTTCTTATAGTCCAAGTTTTGGAAGTAAGGCCAGTGCGTCCTCCGTGGGTATGTTAGTGAATAGCGATATAATGTCGAAACTTACTAAAATGTCTGTAGGTTCAGTCTTTAGCGTAGACAGAATATCCACGAAATGTTTCGAATTCTTCACATACGTTGCAGTTTGTCCGGTATATGGCTTTAGTAAGTTAGCTAAATATTTCGACAAATCGTAGGTCGGAATAAAAGAACACGAGAGGGACGCAAGATTAAGAAGGACCGAGCAATCAGCAGTGGCAGAACACATCACGCCACCGGACACAAAATGGATTTCAAGAATGTAAAAAGTAATAACTACACCAAGAACTACGGGAAAAGACTTATCAGGGAAGCCATAGAAATAGAGAAGAATAAAACCGTTAACAGAGAAGAAGGGTACCACCTTAGCAACACGTGGAAGAGCCTATTACGAACCGTCACGGTCAATGGAGCGGATGCACCAGGGCGTATATAAGAAGAATGCGGACCATGGAGATCAGTTCAGTTATCCTGAAGAAGCTGGCAGTATGAACAGCGAAACGTCGAGCGAAAGTTTTGACACACAGCGAAACCCGCAAGAAGCTGTTAGTTATAACTTAGATTTTGTTCATAGTTTTGATTTAATATGATAAATTGCGGCCCTAATAGCCAAATTTAAATTTCCCGCCACAATTTTTGGTGAATTCAACATAAAGGCATTAAAATAACTATTAATGTAGTATAAAATGGTGGGTAATTTTATGTTTCAACGTTGAAGTTATTAAGAATAATTGCGGGAAATTTAAATTTGGCTATTAGGGGGTCAATTGTCGTAACAGAAAACTTAATTTTTGAAATGGTGTGGTTGCATTATGTATAGGTTATTGCCACAGGTGGTCACTGTTTTGATTATTATTGCTGCCGAAATGGGAGAATTGCTTCAATATATTGAGTGGATTAAAATTTTTCTTACTTAGTACAAGAGCTACGTGAAACTTTTTTTTGAAACCCTACGGTAAACCCATTAGTACAACAAACTGGAATTAATTTATAACTAACAGCTTCTTGCGGGTTTCGCCGTGTGTCAAAACTTTCGCTCGACGTTTCGCTGTTCATACTGACAGCTTCTTCAGGATAACTGAACTGACTGAACAGTTCAGTTATCCTGAAGAAGCTGTCAGTATGAACCGCGAAACGTCGAGCGAAAGTTTTGATTACACCGGCCGTGAAAGCCTACGCAGTGGAATTAATTTAATTTAAATATTTTGGAATTTGCTCATCGTTATCTATAACAATGTCCATAATATCTTCCTAAAAGATGCAAATATGGAGAATGCAACCCATCATTATACAGGGTGAGTTTTTTACCTTGAGACAATTATGTGATAACCAGGCTTTAATGTAGGACTTGTAGCGGAATTAAAAACGAACCGCCATCTGGTGTCCCGTAGAACATTTAAACTTAAAATTTTTCAACTGCGTAAAGTGAATTCGCGTAAATGGAGGAATGATTGTATTTGTATTTACTTATCAGCCAATAAATGAAATACTATTATATTGTACTTGCCGAAAAACATTTTTTACCAGCATGGTATGTGAAGATGTGTAACTTTGTGTTGATTCTTTTGTCTCACAGCATGTAAGGCCTACCAGGAGCTTGCCTATAAGATGCAGCTTTCTCCCGTACTAACTGATACCGGCTATGAGAAAGTAGAAAACTGCCCGTGGGACCCAGTTGCCTTAACAGTTATAATTGATGGGGAAGACACTATCAAAGGAGAGTTTCCACACATGGTAAGCGTATTGGATACAATTTAATAAAAATATAATTTTTGACTTGAATGTATTTCTATATAAAATAAATGGCTATTCTTTGATTTAAATAATTTTTTGTTGTAATAAGGAAAAAATATTTCTTTTGAAAGGGAGAACAAGCAAAGATCCCGAACTTCAAAATTAAAAAAAGGACGTGTATAGATGCGTAATACACATTTTCTTGCTGCCAATTTTTAGTTTGAATGAGTGGAGCACTACATCAAAAATTGGTGGCTTTTCAATTTTCTCCATAAAGATTAGATTAGGATTGGGGTAGCCTATGGACCTGTTTCACCGCGACCTTTTCAGATCTATTGTGATCCCCTTTTTCCTAGAGGACGCTCTCTAATTTTGCCCTCTGAAATAAGCCTATCATCTTTGAGAGCGGCTTTTTTGTGTAGCTACTAGCTGTGGGGTTCTCCTTCCCCATTACTAGAAACCTTGTGCTCGCCAGGCCTTCACATTGGCACAGCACATGAACTGGTGTTTCTTCCTCCTCTTGGTAGTATCTGCAGGTTGCATCATCTGCCAGGCGTATGTTGTACATATATTCAGTGTACAGTGACCAGTCAGCAGACCTACAACCATTTTGACGGTCTTCCTGTCTTTATTCAGTAGGTCTCTAGTGAATTCAAGCTTCTGCTCCTTTAGGAACTCTTTTGCCTGACTTTATTCCGGTGATTTTGCCACCACTCTTTCGACTGATTATGTATCCATTCATTGATGGATTTTTTTAATTAGCGATTTGGTAGTGCCGAAAGAGGGGTCGGCTCCAACCTTAGCCTTAACGAACCTCGCCTAGCCAGCTCGTCCGCCGCCTCATTTCTTCTCACGCCCGAGTGGCAAGGGACCCAGGCCAGGATTAGTTTCTCCATGCAACTTCAGTAAAAGGAATAGATATATATGGATATAAAGATAGAAAATAGGTGTAAATGCAATATTTGCAGCATATACAGCCCTGGAATAGAAATCTTTACAGTGCGGTCTTAAAACCTATGCATTTTTTTCAAGCATAAATGCCGCGTAACCATCCCAATAACAGTTTAAGGTTTACACAAGCTTTATTTAAGGTTTTCCCGACAAGGGTAAAAGTCTGTCATTCACAAGGGTGTAAGCTTGTTGCAAGGTTATGTCAAGGTTTCTAGTTATATATAAATAGGACAAGGTTTTCATAAGCTTGTCTGTAAAAGCATATGACACGGTTAGAATGTCAAGGTTTTCATAAGCTTGTCTGTAAAAGCATATGACAAGGTTAGAATGGCAAGGTTTTCATATGCTTGTCTGTAAAAGCATATGACAACGTTAGAATGACAAGGTCTCTATAAGCTTGTATAAACCTTCATAAAGCGACAATTAAAAGAAAATAGGAATTGCGTATATGAAGGCGCACTCGCGAAAATAAGTAAAAATGTATGAGAATTTCAGGTATTTAATAAAAAAAGGAACTTCTACATATTTATTGCTGTGTTTCATAAGAGGGAAACCACCAACCATATTGAAATGTAATTATTATTTTATGTACACCTGTTTGTAAGTCCAGTATAATTTGGGTTAGCTCGTATTCGTAATCATGGAAATTGGATATAATTTATCATCTGGCAACTGTACGATATCCTGGTATGCTAGGTGTTCACTTAACTTGAATGGGGTAGTGACCTAATGTAATTCGTTGTGAGAAAATGATGAAAATCCTTGGTGGCGAGGTTGTTGATAAAAAAGCTGCTAAGAAAGGTTTATTTATTTTTATCAAGTGGAATGAATTAAGTGTTTTCCTGTCTTACGTCTAGAATTGAAGGGGATTTCTATGTAATCATGTAAATTCTCTATTTGGAAATATACAGAAGAAACGTACGATTGTTCGACTTATAAGACAATTTTGCTGTATTACTACACTGCGTGTGTGTTCTACCATGAGAGTGTGCATGTGTATGTTGTTCCGAGTCTTAATCTATACGAGGGAGCGTCCAAAAGTCGTGGAATGAAAGGGTTTTAAATAAAATAAAACAATAAACTATTTTCCTTTTCAATTAATCACCCTTAAGCCACATACATTTATTAGATCTATGAATTAATTTTTCTAAACCATCATAAAAATATTTTATCTTTCGCCTCAAAATGGGCTAAAATTGCCTCCTTTACCTCATTGTCGTCGAAAATTTTCTTCCCCGTAAGTGTTTTTTAAATTGGGGAACAATAAAAATCACTAGGGCCAGGTCTGGACTGTAGGGTGGATGGACTGCCATGCTTGTGCAGAGCAGCCATTGCAACTCTGCTCTTGTGAACCGCGTCTTGCAAGAGGAATGCACCCTTGGTCAATTTTCCTCGACGTTTTCCTTGATGGCTCCTTTAATTTTCTAATATCGCTGCGTATATTCTCCGGTTATGCTCCTCCTTTTTCTTTGTAATCAATCAATATAATCCCTTCACAATCCAAAACAGTAGCCATCAACTTTCCAGCGATCTGACACTTTGAATTTCTTTGGCGGTGGTGTCCCCTTTTATGCCATTGCATGGACTCCTGTTTGGACTCAGGCTCAAATGATGAACCCATGTTTCATCTCCGGTAACAATCCGCTCCAAAATGTGTGCAGGTTCGTCTCCACACAGCTCCAAATTGTTCGGACGCATCGGCGCGCTGTTGTTTCTGAAGTGGCGTGAGCATTCTCGGTCCCATCTTGCACTGACTTTTGTCATACCCAGGTGGTCATGTAGGATACGCAAAATGGTGGTATCTGATACTCCAACTAATGCAGATAATTGTTTTTTCTTCAAACGGGTATCTTCGAGTACAAGTTTTTTCACTTTTTCGACGATGTTTGATGTGGTGCCCTCAACTGCCGTCCTGAGCGGGGTCGTCTTCAATCGACTCCCGGCCCTGTTAAAAAGACCATGCCACTTATAAATCATTGATTTACTAGGGCACTGTTCCCCATAAACGTTTCCATTTCATTCAATATGGTTTGAGCGTTCTTCCTTGCTTGGTAAGATTTTATTACAGCACGGTGTTCAATTTTCTCCATAGTTACAGTTTTCTTCCGGATTGACTTGTTTAGCAGGCAACTATTCGTAAACGACTGACGCAATAGGGCTGCAGCTTAACCTATATACTAATGATGAGTCCCCAATCAGAATGACACTAGCGAGCGCACCTATCCGCATTCCATCCTCCTTCCACGAACTTTTGGGACCTCCTCGTACATCTTGAATGTAACGAAGGAGGTTCTGTTTTGAATTTTTCCTGCTCATCGGATGTTATCCTCCTGGTCTGGCCCCTTTTAGCCTGAATATACGAGCGAATCTGGATTGTCACTACAAGGAAATCACATTTGGAAGAACTCGGCGTTTGTATAAACCGATAAACGAGGTATCTGATCAAAACATTGTTTAAATTTTTTGTATGAATGAGTTTATAACGTCTATAATATTTTGAGGTTATTATTGGTTCGTATGTGATTAAAATTCTGAACTTTTATAAGTTGGCAAACGTGGTTGGTGGTTCTCTATTCTCTTATGATAGCGCGGGAGATTTTAAAAGTTAATATTTGAATAAAAGAATCTAAATTATACTGGATAATTGATAATACTTGTTTGAATATCCCTAACAACTATACTCACCTTGAGAGTAAGAGTTCTCATGCTATTTATATGTCTTTGATATAAACTTAATAATAAATTATACATCTTATTAATGATTACACTGTTTTATTAACGAAAGTTCATTTGATACATTGAATTATTAAGAAGTAAATTATAAATTCAGTATTTAACAAAGTAAAGGCATAATAATAAACAAGTTAGTGATTTAGGAGAATCAAGGCACGGCGGGTTGGTAACTGTAGAATATAATAAAGGACTAGTCATTGGTTAGTAAGAGGGGGGATCATTAGTGCGCATGATCTGGAGTGGTAAATTTTAGATATCCTGGACATATACGGGATTTTATAGCCATCTAGTGGATTAAGTTCGTATTGTGTCTATCATTGTAGGAAGGTATCTGCAAAGAAAAGGCAGATCTATTTAGAGAGTTATTTATTTATTTTTCTTTTGCTTGTTAAAGCATTAGCCGGGAGAATCACAATATTATATATACATATTTAGATTGTGTTTTCATATTTATACAGAAAAAACACTACAATCGAATCTATTTTCCATTGTCACTGTGTTGTCGCGATTCTCTGTAATAGAAAAATAGACAATTATTACAAAATTGAACAATACCAGAGATGGGAAGACAAGTCGACAAATCTTCGTGGACGTAATCGCTACGAAAGTAACTGTTTCCTCCATAATTTAGCTAGATATCAGGTGTTCCCACACATTTGCCTAAGCCTGTATAATGAATAATTCGTAATATTAATCATACTCTACTAACTTTGTTTGCAATAAAAATATGTTCACACAGGTAACCCGTTTTGCCATTTATGATATTCTCGTTAGAATAAAGACATTTAAAGAATAACGAAAAAGAACACTTTTAACATTAGAAATACCCTTTTCTTTGAGTACACACAATATTGCTTTGAAAGAAATGTGCTTAAAAAGTATATTGGGTTAAAGAATCTTTTCTGTCAGTGTAGCAGATACATATACTTTAAATGGTTTATGTTGGCTTTCAGGCACTCATAGGTTATGGAACGTGGCCAACTAACTATGCATGGAAATGTGGAGGGAGTCTTATTAGCGAAAAATTCGTTTAACAGCCAGTCATTGTTTATTTGCAAGAGGATAGTAAGTATCATAAAGTTTATGCATATATTTTAATATCTAATGAGTTAGAGCCATTGAAATTTATTCGATGTTTGCGCCGGTTTCGTTGAGAAAAGAATATGAGAAATAAAGGTAGAAGTAGATTAATAGATTCTGAGGCAATTGCAGCCCTTGCGAAGACAATCGCTATCGGTGTCTGTTAGGATATTTCAATTCGAAAGCATTCACTAGCCAACCTCCGTGAGGACGGACGTGTCTTGAGTATTTTTTTTTTTAATTTTAACGTCTTTATTCGAAACGAATTCCAATCTAAAATTAGAGTTATTTTAAAACAAATTTAATTATATTAAGTTTACCTACATAATTGTTGGGTAAATTGCCTCCAACGACGATTTTCCGGAAATATGTTCCTGTCCTGAGCTATTTTCCGCAATTAGAAGTACGAGAGCCCCTATTCGATGCCTTCATTAGATCTGCCGCTCTGATGTCTGCTGATATGCCCCCTCCAAAGGTATTGCGCGCGCATAGCAACCTAAAAATAAACCCTTTATTTTAATTCCAGCCTAAATTTTAATGTATTTATAAGTAAAATAAATATAAATATTATTTCCTCATGTTCTACGTATTTCCGGGTTAGGAAATTTTGTAAACAAGCGCTAAATCAGTGACAGTTCTAAACCAGTGCGCTAAACCAGTGACTGTTCTAATCTAACTAGTTAATAGGTTTGTTTGCTTGTCTGATCTGAGCAGATCCAAGTAATTTTACGCGTTTGTTTTGTTTTAGAGCATGATTGGTGCGTGTTTGTTTGTTTAGAGCAACAATCCAGACCAAAACGTTCCTTTCCTGCTCGCGATCCGGCGTCCGAGCAATTACGAGCAAATTTGTGCAACATAACCTACTCCCACTAAACACCGTGTTAGTAAACTAAGTCGTTTGTAAATGTAATCTGATTTATACCTGCATCAAATATGCACGAAATAGATAATATAATGATACCAATGTGATTGATGTAAAGAACGATCATTATATTTTAAAAACTTCACTTGGTAGGTACATAAATACTAGTATATGATGCATTTTTATTGTAATCTAGATTCATTAATTTGAAAAATTATTTTTACTTTTCCTGTTCATAATAGCTGTGACAATCTGACGAGCGCGTTTGTTTGTACCATCTTTAAATCCAACTCTGAGACGCTCTCAAGTTACTCTGATGACGTCAGTAGATAGTGCTTCAAGCACACAAACAAACAAAGCTAATATGTATTCATGGCACGAACCGGATACCCAGTAATTAAGTAAGGTTCTTCGTTATTGAATGGCTTTTTGAAATGTTATTTAATGTTAAAATAAAAAAAAAACAAAAAATCATGTTTGCTTGCCTCTCTTTTTTGTGTATTTTTTCTAGACGTTCACAATCATGTTTTTTGCCATTATAGCACAATCTGTTACGAATCGAAAAAAAAGTTTCAAACAAAAACTATTTACATACTTGATGGCGTAGAATCCGAATCTGCAATACAAAATGGGGGTTCCCATTTAAGATTTCAAAGTTGTCCCCCCTTCCACTTTGGAGAGGTGGGGGATCTTTTTTTGATTTAATGTAGTGTTTTAGAGATATTCGGTTGTCTCAAGATAAAAAACTCACCCAGTATATTACTTCGAATACAAAAACGTAAATACCAAGTGAAACAAAATGCATGCGTTATCACAATACAATTGCTATGGAACAATATATAAAATAAATAAGATTCTAACCCAACACAGATCCAAATTTTCTATTTCACACATGGGCCATTATACAGGCTGTATCAGATAGAGAGGTAAATATAATAATATGTAGCAGCTGTAATCATATACAATCAAAAAGTCTTAATGCACAGGGGTCTATCTGTAAGCATTAACGAGAAAAAAAATGTTTTATAAATGCCGTGGGCTAGAGGCGTACCTGTGCCCAACCTAAAATGCTGTCCCAGTATACCCCCACATACTACTCTCATTCAGCCATTACCGCGTTAGTTTTGTGTGGATCGCCGCTTGGAGTGCAAGCCACTTCGAAGTATTTATTTAAATTCTTCCCGTCTCGAAAAAACGATCCTTTTCAGGACATCATGAGTTCATATAAAGAAATCGAAGCTTGATGCATCGGCAAAAGCGCGGGAATGTATAGATTCATTTCGCGCGATATCATAGTAAAAAGGCGTGTTTTGCAAATTTTCTGTATCTACATTTATTTCTATGCAATTCGATTCAATTCATTTTTGCTTGTATGATTAAATAATCCAAAAGAAATAACTCAGGTTCATGTGTACCGTTTATTAACAACTAACTCTCGATTCGACAAAGCCAAAGAAAAATATTTACGTTTTTTGTAACTACTGAAGCCGCATATCGGTGAAACTCAACGTCTTATCAGCATATTAAAAATAATACTTGTAGGACTTACGTAGAATGCTCTTAACAAATTAAGAATGTTTATTTTATAGAAAGAAGGAATTTAAAATGCCTGAGTTTAGCTATTTTTACAAGGCACATGGCCATTAGCCTTTATTTATTCAGAATGACGTTTAAATGACTTACGGCATACCATTAAGATAATACTAATGAGTCAATGATTTATAACATAATACCACATTTAGCGGGTGCTTAACATGACGTTTCCTTGCATCAGGCCGGACTACAGAATTTTTTGGCTCTAAATTTTCCTTTTTTTTATTCTTTAATGATGAAATCCGGTTTCGGTGGGTTTGTGCTTTATATGTGGTGTAGTTAACACCCTAGCAAAATTTACTTCTTTATTTGATACACCCTATATTATTCATTTTAACAACGGTTAGACTGAATATGTTATAAAAAGGTATAAAGAAGAAAAAGGAACAGCAACAACGAATTGCAATGCCATATAAAGTAAAAATTACTTTTTCGGAACGTTCCAGCTACGTAGCAGCTACTATCTGTCACGTTATGACTACGTAACTATTACGTCCTATAAAAGTAACGATTACGTTGCCGTAACGTAATTAGAACCTAATATTTGTTCCACATTTCGGTAGTAGTTACCCACATATATCACGTAATCAGAACGTAACAGCTACTAGTAATTTTTACTTTGTGGAAACTTTTAATGTAGCAAATACGTCATGGCGGCTAAATGTGCTACTTGGGTTCTGTGTCACTTGCAGTATGGTTATTTGATTTATTTATTTTTCTCACTTACTACTTTATCTAACTTTATCTTAAAGCGATCAATAATTTCGAATAAAATTACTATGTAGGTACTAAGATTAGTTGATGAGTAAAAATTGTTATGTTTTTATGTCGGTACTTCCCGCGTATTAAAGGTTATTTAAATAATTGACACTTTACTTTAGTATTAATGAGTTAAATGAAATAAGTACAGGTACAACATCTTTGTGCGACAGCCCTTATGCACGGATTGCCCAGTACGAACTGACCTGCAACTGACTTATTGTTAGCTTAGGGCATTACTCCCACCGGACAGGCGCACTATCATATATACTAAAAATCAATTGTCTTTTTTTTGCAGTGGTGAGCCAAAATTCGTACGCTTGGGTGATATAGATTACGCAAAATCGGATGATGACCAACACGTTCAACAAATCGACATCAAAGTAATACACAAACATCCAGACTACAAGTACCCAGTCAACTACCACGACATCGCCCTATTCGAATTAGAAAAACCGGCCAATCTAAACATATACGTGAAGCCCATTTGTTTATATACAAAATCCACAACAGAACCCATAGGGATAATTACCGGTTGGGGCAATACGGAACTTGGCGAGCCGAGTGAGAACCTATTGAAGGCGGTAGTCGGTTCATTTTCGCACGACCAATGCAAGATAACATTCGCCAACGATCGTAGATCGCTGCCCAGAGGTTTAGACGATAATTTGCAAATTTGCTACGGCTCCAGCAAGAACAGCAAAGACACGTGTCAGGTAGATATCTGAGAATATTTTAAATGCGTTAGATGCCGATTTTTGTCTCATTTTCAGGGCGATTCTGGCGGACCAATTCAAGTATACGCCAAAGACGTGTTTTGTAGTTACTATATTTTTGGTGTAACTTCGTTTGGAAAGGGTTGTGGTCATCAGAATATTCCTGCAGTCTACGTTAGAGTTAGTGCCTACATCGAATGGATAGAGAAATTAGTTTGGCCGTGATGAGATACTGTTTAATATTATTGATTGCCATTAATTGTGATTTTTGTATTTTTGAGGCTTACTATTCAATACAATATTGGAGAAAAAATAACTGTTTTTTTTTTCTCGTTAACTGTATCTACTTTAATATACACTGAGAAAAATGGGCTAACAAGGGAACACCGGCGGGTGTCCCCCTCCGATTTCGATGAAACTTAACAGATCGAAAGAGTACCTTAAAATAAGAGACAACTGTATTTTTTATCGGCGTATCTGCACGATTTGGGGTACAGCCCCTCCAAAGTTTGGACGATTTTTCAATTTTTGCAAATATTCCCTAAATTATAACAGTAATTAAATTTTCTTCTCAACATAATTTGCAGTATATTGCATGGCCTAAGGGTGGCGGTCGTCCGTATTCGCAAAAAGTTAATAAGCGGGACGGGGGTACCCCGTACCTCCCCATTTTTTTTACACTTTTTTTTTTCTTATTCATCAAAAGATGGCCGATTTTACATAGAATACGATGATGTTTAACAAGTTTGAAAATTAATACTTGTGTAAAAATAGAAAAATAATAATTAAGCTTCAAAATAATAACTTTGTCGGATTGATATAAATCAAATTAACTATAACAGAAATAAGTTTTCTATCCTTAACATAATTTCAGCAAATACATGGTTCAAGTAGATATCTTCATTCAAAGCGTAATAACGGGACGGGGTACCCCATTCCCCCGCATTTTTTTAATTCATAAAGTTTATTCATTATTCATCGAAAAAAGATCGCTTTTACATAGAAAACGGTGATGTATAATAAATGTAGAAAATTAAATAATAGTAATAATAACTCAAAAAAATTTATGTACGTGTCTATTGTGATGAATTTGATATGCACTTTATCACGTACTGCTTCCATACATCTGTTATAATTAGGAGATATTTGCAAAAATGAAAACTTCGTCCGATTTTGAGGGGCTTAGCCCAAAAACGTGCGGATACGCCGATAAAAAAAATACGTGTCTCTATTTTAAGGTACTCTTTCGATCTATTAATTTTTCATCGAGATCGGAGGGGACACCCGCCGGTGTTCCCTTGTAAGTAAAGTGTTTACTTTGATAAAAATTATTTAAATAAGTAACGTTTGTACTTGGAAGTATTTTCGTTAATTACTCTTGCAATAAACCCTGTTTCCTGAATGCAAGTTGTTATTGTAAATAGTGCTTTTATTAACGGCTACTTACACAGCGTACCTGAAAAATTTGTAGGTAAGTAAAGTATTACTTATGACTAATGACTACTGGTACTGTATCTAACTACAGCACATGGTTGGTAGAAGTAACAACAATGCTCATCGCTATTAAACTCATGTATTTTCTTAAATGGATAACAACTTGCCACAACTATGATTATTTGATTATTTTAATGTGGATATATTAAAAATATTCTACATACCACCAACCACATCCGACAATATGAAAGAGCGAATGAAAATGGCGTTTCGATTTATAACACCAAATGTTTTGAGTAATGTTAAAGACTCATTTCAAGAAAGAGTACGCCTTTGCATTGAAAACTGATGGCCATCATTTTGAACATTCTTTAAAACATTAAGCCGGCAGTACGGCTGAGAACGAAGGGTGCATCCATCATTGCCAATCTTGAAAGTCAAGCAGCAGTATGCGGTACCGGTTGTTGGTTGGGTGACCATTCGGACAACACTTCTCAGTGGCTCGGTGTGTTCCGGCGCTCTAGTCAAGGGCCTTCAAGGCCTGCAGTGCTGAGTTATATTAATATCTATTAATTTAAAATATTAGCAGTTTTTAACATATCAGTTTATGCGTTTTAATAAAGTGCATTTCTGAAGTTTATTTAGTTATGACTCTTAATTAGCGTGTAGGAAAAGCAAGTTGAAAAGTTAGGCTGATTATTATCGTCTATTTATGTTAAATAATAACAGCAGTTTTGTTCAAGCCTACTTAAAAAAACAAATATGGCTGGGAATTAATATTTAAAAAAGAAAACTATAAATTACTAAGAAACTATAACAGATAGGTATAGGAAGCATTAATTCAATCTTAAAGACTGTTAAAATTAGAATCTAAATAAGGTAATAAGTACAGGGTGTTCCATTTAAAATAAGAAAGTTACTTGCTTTTAAAGATAGCGAAAATTAAAAGTATGTTTTTGTTCACCCCGTATAACTTTTTGCATTACTTTTATTTTATTATCAAGTGTAATGCGTTAGTTAAAAAAAATACAGTTTAAAATATCTAGCTTAAATATGCATGACAGGCATGCCTCCTCAATTTTGGTCTACATTTTGAAGGATAGTTAATTATCTCGTAAACGAGTTGAGTTAGGCATAAGAAACCTAACATCAACTTGTCTTTATTTAGTCTGTACTATCAAAATATGTCATAATATACAGGGTGTTCCATTTCATTTTTCCCAACTTTGGTTTGTAACTTTTTCTGAGTCACCCTGCATACTTGAAAACTAATTTTGAAATGTGCTCCTTCTGAACCTACATAACCTAACAAAAAAAAAATTTATACAACTTTTCGTTGTTATAATAGACCTTTAGTATAATTATACGTCCTTGTGAATTACCCATGCTCAAAGGATTGGGTAAATATTTATTTTCTGAAGTTCGAATGTTAATAGTGAATAAGTCAAATCGTTATATCTGTGCTCACACTATATGGATTTGAGCTTTTGATCCTCGTAGGTAGTCTGCTATTAGCGTTGTGAACGAAGCTTTCGCTGTCATTCACCGCAGATCCTTCGTATCATAGCAGGGCTTCAAGCAGTATATTTCATTCTTTACCTGAGTGAATGAAGCGTTCTGCATGAAGCAAATTTCAAATTTCTCATATTGCCTTCACGCGTGAATATGCAGTGTGAACCGACGAAGGAGTGAACGAGATTTATTCTCAAGTAACTATATGCATTGCGCACGCACTACCTAATATCTACTACACGATGACGGTGAAGGCATCGTCACCTACACTATACATTCACGCCGGAAGGCAACTTTGAGAATCAGGCTTCACTTCATTCGTTCACTTCACATTGCAATATTCACGCACAGCTGTACATATGAATGAAAGCTACGTTTATCACAACACTATCTGCTATACATCTCGCAGTAATTAAATGAGAAACATTTTTAATAAAAAACTTGTATCATAGCGCCAAGGCATGGAGGCTGCCCCCCACCTAGTACTATAATTGTGACCGCTATTAATTTCAACTTGTTATGAACCGCAGATAGCCCAGAGAAACCGTTATTGGTATCTATTTCTGGAAAAAAAAACATTTTATTAATTTCCGGCAGTTTCAAGAACAACGGTGGTTTTATAAAACAAATTCTTATGGGTAAATACAATACGTCATCTTTATTAGGAATTATGTCAGATTCTTCCATCAGTAAACCTTATTTCCATTGAATGGAGATATGCAATAGGTAAATACGTTTGTTGATGACGTATGATATAATCTGTTAATTTTATTTTCTGGCCGGATAAAGTTATCTGCAATTTGTTTATAACTACACGCTTTCTTGATTATCCACAATCTTTTTCCATTCTGGATTTCACAAAACGTGCTACCGCCGTATCAATTTATTTTGTATTTGATCGCGAATGTGGAGTGTCTTATGTGTCAAGGATGCAAAAACTTCGATTGTGTCAGTTCGCTTTCGTTATTGTTTGTTTGACTAGTGTAACTTTTGTAGCATCGCAATATGTTGGTAAGTAATTAAATTAAATATAATAACAATATATGTAGATTACGGTATATTATATCATAATTGTTTACTCCTTTTTTTCAACTAAATGGTTTTCAAAACATTCTTATAATTTTACCATATCACGTACATAAATGTACAACAGCAAGCCTTTACGTGTGAATTTATAGCATTTTCACCTTGAGCACATTTCCAGGTAATAATATACTGATAGCATCACGTACTGCATACAAATGTGTTAGTTTTTGGTATAAAGTTTACACTAGAGGTACGAATGGGCCGGGCTGGCCTATTTAGGCCAGGCCTGGAGCGCGGACGGGCGCGAGCCCAGCCGAAAGATTTCAGATGCGGCCCGGGCGCGGGCCGTAAACGACTCCTCAATCTTCTTCAGGCCAAAGGCTCTACTCCGGTAAGTCAGTGAAAAGTACTGAAATGAAAGCAAATGAGCACTACTATCACACATACTACAAATACCAAAAATTAGCTCAATCGATGCCACCTCATTCTAGCCACCATACTGCTGTAAAAATTCTATATAAACATACCGGGTGTCCAGCCTAAGATGCAACGATTCCATAGCCGATTTATTATTGTTTTTTTGGAAAAATGTTTCAAATAAATGTTGCCTCGAATCATATTCTACACATTTTAAAATTAGTTTCAGTAATGTCGGACTTCCGGTTGTACCGGAAGTAGATACTAACTTCATTATTTTAAATGGAACATCTTGCATATTATTGTATGTTTGGATTCTTGTTAAATTTGAATAACAATTCGTTAGGCATACATTGGGGCTAAGTTGTACCGTTTCCGAATTACATGACATTTTTCGAAAAAAATGACATTTGCAGTGTCTTCGGTGTTTGGAAATATCTCCGGAAATACGAAAGTTAGAAAGATGCGGTTTTATTTTAAAATTGTTGCATTTAAATTACAGAATTATTAAATAGGGCTCTATAATTTTTGAACTCTAAAATCATGGATAACTTGATTTTTTTAAATTGAACGGTATAGTATAAATGTAGAATTTACTGAAGCGCGTTGGAAATGAACATAGCAAAGATAAAAGAAAACACAACATTACTGGTATATTCATAAATCAGAACATTTTTCGAACTACATTACTCTGTCCAATGAATGGCGTACATACACATCGAGTGTCTTGCTCGCAACAGGTTACACTTTAAATGTTAATGCCGTCATTATACAGAGAATTTGTACAACACTATTACATTAAATGTTCAAAATGCGATCCGTTTTAGGCACTACATAATTGAAATCGCTTTTGCAAACACTTTTGGAACATTTCTGAGCACTTCTGGTGTGACTTTTTGAAACACTTTTAAAATACGATGGCGCATATCATCAAGTGTTGTTGGTGGCGTCTCATAAACTTAATTTTTAATGAAACCCCATAAATAGGAATCGCAGCTTGTAAGATCTGGTGATCTCGCAGACCAGCTGTCATCTGTCCTCCACGCCCAATCCAGCGCTCTGAATAAGACACATCCAAAAACTGACGAAATTCGACAGTATTGGGAGATGGAGCACCATTGTGTTCGAACCACCATCAGCTGACGAGTAGCTAACGGAATATTTTCTGACAGAACCACAAATTATTCTGAAGAAATTCCATATAAATCCTACCCATCAGGCGTTGGTTATGAAAGAACTCAAATTCGCAAATCCATTTTTGTGGAAGGTAGCTTCGTGTGAAAACATCACTTTCTCGAAAAAGTTCGCAATGTTGTGTTTTCTTTTTTTTTTGGAATTTCAAGTTTTGTTTGTTTCCAGTGGTCTTATTGTATTCTGTTGGCCACTTTCTACACATACCAGTATTACTGCTACCAGTTGCAAGCCTGGTGAAATGCGAGGGGAAGGTGGTCGGTGCTTCACAATACGTATCTATAGTGAAAACTGAAAAGTCGCGAATATCTCCAAAACCTTTGGAGATAGACACAATGACACTCGTATAAAATCGATAGAAAATTAAGTTTTACATCCATTATGTAAAAATAGCTATACCATTCAATTTAAAAAAAATCAAGTTATCCATGATTTTAGAGTTCGAAAATTACAGAGCCCTATTTAATAACTCTGTAATTTAAACGCAACAATTTTAAAATAAAAGACGTGTACTGTTTCCTGATTAAGCGAAAACTGAAAACCGAATCTTTCTAACTTTCGTATTTCCGGAGATATTTCCAAACACCGCAGACATTGCAAATGTCATTTTTTTCGAAAAACGTCATGTAATTCGGAAACGGTACAACTTAGCCCCAATGCATGCCTAACGAATTGTTATTTGAATTTAACAAGGAATCCAAAAATACAATAATATACAGGATGTTCCATTTAAAATAATAAAGTTAGTATCTACTTCCGGTACAACCGAAAGTCCGCCATTGCTGAAACTAATTTTAAAATATGTAGAATATGATTCGAGGCAACATTTATTTGAAATATTTTTCCAAAAAGACAATAATAAATCGGCTATGGACCGTTGCATCTTAGGCTGGACACCCGGTATATTCAAAAATGTTTCGTTTTCGAGTTACAGCTTGTTGAAAGTTTTTTGTTGTAGCGAGCGCAGACGCCATTGCGGAGAAATTGGGGAAAAAAAAATAATAATTATCAAATCAAGTATAACTGACAGCTTCTTGCGGGTTTCGCCGTGTATCAAAACTTTCATTTTCATTGACCGTGACGGTTCGTAGTAGGCTCTTCCACGTGTTGCTAAGGTGGTACCCTTCTTCTCTGTTAACGGTTTTATTCTTCTCTATTTCTATGGCTTCCCTGATGAGTCTTTTCCAGTAGTTCTTGGTGGTAGTTATTACTTTTACATTCTTGAAATCCATTTTGTGTCCGGTGTCGTGCATGTGTTCTGCCACCGCTGATTGCTCGGTCCTTCTTAATCTTGCGTCCCCTCGTGTTCTTTTTATTCTTATGTCGATGGCTCTTCCTGTTTGTCCGACGTAGCACTGTCCGCATTGGCATGTTATCTTGTAGATACCTTCTGTGCGCCCCTGGGTATCTTATCCTTTGGCGGTCGGTAGATACTGCTGGATCGACGTTGCAGTCCCGAAGCTTACTTGTACGTTACGTTTCTTCAAAATTCGGCCTACTTTTTCGGTGACTCCTGCTATGTAAGGTAAACACGCCATCCGTCTTCGTGGTTCTATAGTTGTCTCCAGTGTCGTCTTCTTCTTAGTGGCTCTCCTTATATCGATGTCGGTGTAACCATTCTTCTTTAGTGCTTTCTCCAAATGTATCTTTTTACTGGTAAGATGTTGTTCGTCACTGATGGTTTCGGCTCTGGATCAGATCAAGCTTATTAAATGCGAAAATTGTAAATATAACAAAAATAACATCAATGTTTAACAAAAAAAAAAAAACTACCAAAACCTCAGTTTTAAAGATGTTCAAAATGAAATCCATTAACATTAACACATTTTCTACAACAGGGAACGAGTGAATCAATCGCGCGGGTTATTTGTAATGGATTTTGTCGCATTTCATTACAAGCTTCTTCAATTCTTAAAATTAACTGTTCTCGTGTATTGATGGGGGTCGCACACACTTTATTTTTTAGCGTACCCCACACATAGAAATCTAGAGGGTTAAAATCTGGCGATCTCGGAGGCCACAGCACTGGTCCTAAACGCCCAATCCAACGTTGTGGATAATTAGTATTTAACCATTGTCGCAATATTAATCCATAATGAGCTGGTACACCATCCAATTGAATCCATCTGCCATTTCTCCAGTGAAGTAGTACGTCCTCAAGCAAGTCGTTTAAAGTATTGCTAAGAAATTCCTAAAATAATTCAGAGTTTAATCGTGGAGGCAAAAAGTGAGGCCTACAAACAGGAAAACTTTAACAAATTGTAATTCGAAAACAAAACATTTTTAGATATACGTTTATATAGAGTTTCTACCCCAGCATGGTGGGTAAAATACGCAGTTTCCAAAAAAAAAAAAATGAATCACCCTGTATGTTTCAGCCCTAGTAGTTATGAAAGCACACCGAGATATAAAAAATAATTTTGTATAAATAAATAATAATAAGTAATATATTATCTCTCGTTACATTTATTATTAACATATATGTATTTATAATAAATATAAAATAATATTTAGTTCCGCACACGAAGTTCAAAGTTCTTTTTTGGGGGCGGTTTTTTGAGTTTAAGGTTCCAACTTGACTTTTTGTTGTATAGGAATGCCTGCATTTGGGTTTAATATATACTTTGTTCCAAATAAATTCTTTACAAGTGATGTCATATGAACAGAAAAATATGCTCTTGATTTGAAACCTTCAGTGATTCTTCTGGGAAGAATGAATAGTTCCAAATAAATATTTCTACCATCTTCATCGTTTATTTATTTTTTCTTCCAGATATTTTTATTAATAAACCACCGCGATTAGTACACTTATGTGAGATCATATTTTACACTTACTTTCTACAGTACTACTGTTTATTCTACATAAAGAAATTACATTAAGCAACAGTCTCCGAACTCTCACAATCAAATAATTGCTATATTGAGACACATTATACACGTCTCAGGGCATTGATTAAAGAAATATGACAAATGTATATCTATTTGACAGCAAGAATAAAATAAAATATGAACAGCGGTTCTGTCCAACATTAAAAAAATTAAAATTATAACAACTATAAATACATAGTTTGTTGCAATAACAAATGTGGATGGAATTATGTTGTTACTAAAGCAATAAATATCTAACAGAGATTTGATTGATTTATATTAATATGTTATATCATATATATATATATTGTACTAAAACGCATACATTTATAGGTAACAAAAAATCAAGTTGAATTCTTAAATCCAACTTGAAAAAACATCCCTCAAAAGGAGAAAATACTCATAGCTTCGAACAGCGCGTACGGAATTAAATATTATTTTGTTGTTACAATATTCTTTTTTATATGTCGATGCTTTTATACATATTAGGGTTGAAATGTACATATAAATAATTCTGAATCCGATCGATGAATAATTATTTTAACCTTAAAATAATCAATAACCCAATGCTGCTGCTAAGATCACTCAAAGAGATTTATGTTTTATTTGTATTACTTCATTTAGTCTTAGTCCCACGGTGTTACCAGCAACTCTGCTGCAGCGCCAGAATAGTAGCCTTGGTCGTTGTTTTAACTACGTGATTTTTCTAATTCAATTCGCATCGAGGGCAACACCCAGATACTTTACTTCCTTGGTTAATTGTAACTGCTGTCCAAATAATCTAATGCCGCCTAGGTCATTGAGTTTCCTCATGTTGGTGAAAGCAAGCAACTTTGTTTTTGTGGATTAACTGAGAGTTCTTGTGAAAGGCACCATTCCTCCACCATTCGCAGTCCGGGAACTTCCCTTAGGTAGTATGACAATATCATCAGCGTACCCTTGTATCCATATTCCTTTGTCGTTTAATGACCTTGATGAGATCATCCACGACCAAACTAAACAGCAGTACTCTCCTTGAGGGCACCCGCTAGTGGTCCTCATGGCGATACTTTTAACATATAGCATTTAGGCTTATACTACTTCTACTTCTTAGTATGCAGTCAATCCATCTGTTGGTCATGTAGCTAATGTTTCGGTCCATTAAGGATCGGTTGATCGAGGGCGTTGATGTATTCTCAAACGCGCCCTCTATGCAATGGTAACATATGATATTTCCGACGATGCCAAAAGTAAATATTTTTAAAACCCTAAGTTATGTGTTTCAGCGATTTCCATTATCATTACAATTACGAATTTTATGTGTTACTTTATGCTCACTCTGCATGTAATTAGTGTATTACATAACTTTTTTTTGTTAATGGTTCAAGTGGTAGAATAGGTATTCTTATATTTTGGAGATTTCTAAACCTGCACTAATTAATATATTGATTTGTATATTGTGTATAACATCTAGAGTGCATGCTTTTTTTTTAATTTTCTAGGCGAGCAGTGTTATGTCGCAAGAGAGAATAAGAGGCGTATGTAAAAAGATTACGGATTGCCCATCGGCCATAGATGGCTTGCGAAAACGTATCCTTCCGCAACAATGTGGTTTCATAAAAACCACTGTAATTGTGTGTTGTATCGAAGAGATGCCCACAACTACGACAACAACTATGAAAGCTACGACTGATTCGATAAGTCCAACACCACACACAAGACTAACACCTGGAGAAATCAGTCGGCAAAGTAACATACAGATTTTCTTTACGATATAGTTCCGCTTAAACTGTACATGTGTATATTTCAGAATGCAAAGAGTACGAAGATTTGGCATACAGAGAGGAATTATCTCCAATTTTAATTGAGTCCGCTGGCATGGAAAAGATAGGTATATGCCCATGGGAATCCCGAGCAATACCAGCAGTGAGTGGAGGTATCAAAGCCGAACTTGGAGAATTTCCGCACATGGTGAGAATTCTGCAAATTTTCATTGGTATCTATTAATTAAGATCATAGGCAAGGATAGGAATGTAGATAAAGCTGGGAGATGCGTAGCGTTCGGATCAGATGAGGGGCGCCATTTTGATGTATAATGAAACAATTTAAACATAAAATAAGCACGTAATGGTAATATTTTAAAATTAAAAAAAACAATTTTACGGTGGCAATTCAGCAGAAGTTACACACGATTGATTTTGCAGTAAATTATCCCGAAAGATCAATTCTTAGCGCGACTACTATTCGTAATACACTCCGACGTTTTAAAACAACGCTTACATTATTAAATAACAAAAATAAAAATGTCCTGAAATTGTAGAAATAAACGCGAGCCTTATTAGATGGCGACAAGATAGATAAACTAAACATCAACCTAAACACAGGTTTCTTAAAGCAAAGCTGCAATTTAGTCGTCAATAAATTTGGATTTTAGCATTTTATTTTTTTACCGTGTATTTATCATAGATGTTTTTGACGTATTCCGCCATGACGTAATGTGACCGACCAAATTTGAGAACCAAAACGAGCATACCGTATTATTTGTGCCGTTGTAAGGACGAAAGAATTCGTTCACAAGAACCCCTGAGTACAAACAATCTCGTGCTCTACTTGAGACTTAAAATTTATTATTTTTAAATTAATTCACTACCCAATGTTATATATTCTGGTGGTTTAATGAACTGATATTATTTAATTGTGCCGTTGTTAGCTTTACTTTTATCTGTTTTAAAATGATAAAAAGGATACAACAAAAAAGGATATAAAATGTCTCAATAAAGGCATTTGCTTTCAGAATATTTCCTTCAGGAAGTAATGATGGCCAGTAGAGAGGCATCTGCAGAGCGAAATCAAATATTAGAATGTGAATATTAACTATTTATTCATTTTTTACAGTGTATTTATTTTGATTAAATTTAGTTTAATAAAATTATTATTATTTATATTTGTAATCCAAGTTCGTTGATATGTCAACAAGAAGACAGGGAAAATTCCTGGGATTCGGTTGGGTCCAAAATTAAAGTATATACAAGGTTGCATACTTACGGTACAGTCAATATTTTAAATTTGTTAATTAAATGTAGTAATTTATATTGTAATTTTTCAAAAGTATTTTTTTTATGATGTACACACACCCACCTTTGTTTTATAATGAATGTAAGGTGATTCCAGAATTTTGCAATATTTATTTATTTCAATTGAGTTCAAACATTTCATAGTTTCATTTTGTCACATGGGCATCCTCATATGTTAGATATGCAATATTTCCCTCATATCAGTGAAATTAACGGACTCTTCGAGTCAGTTGCACTCTTGCGAAGACAATCACAATCGATGTCTGTTAGAAAAATTTAATTCGAAGGCATTGATTAGCCAACCTCCGCGAGAGACGATCGTGTTTCAAGCAATTTTTATAAAGTTTATAAAAAGCATTTAAGGATTTTGTCAGCTTTGCGACAAATGTTCCCGTTCCTAGACCATTCTCCATAATTAGAAGTAGGAGGGCGCCCATTCGATGCCCTGACTAGACCTACCTACTCTGATGCTTGCCATTTTCTCCCTCGAAAGGTACTCTGCGCCCATATTCTTACCTAAATTTTAATATACTTACAAGAAATTTTATTTCAATATGTTCGACAAACTTTGGGTTAGAAAATTTTGTAACAGACTGCCAACCATTTTGCGACAACTGATGTAAAATTTGTATAAGGCGATAGTTTGAATTTTACCAGTTAATATGTATTCACAGCAAAAAACTGAATACCCAGTATTTTTTCCTATCGAATGTAACATATGCTGAATACTATCCGGCATTTAAGCACAGAATCGCATAGATACAAAGTTTCAAAAGGCGCGGGAATTTTGATATTTAAAATTAAACGTATTTATAATTCTACGATTAAAATATATTGCAAAACTTGGAATTACAATTAAAAATGTATTTGTTAGTAAATCAGCGACCTCATGATACGTACCTGAAATAAATCTTTTCTTATTTATGTTGTTTTAGACGGCTTCACATTTCGAACCTTTTACAAAATAAAATCTCATTTGCTTTAACTTAAACATTGATACTTGATGTATCAGAGTCTGATGCACACTATATCACTTGACGTAGCTACTTTAGCAGTAAACATTGGAGTATAGGACATTGAGCAACAGCCTCTCACAGCGTCTCCGGTTATACTAAAAATAAAAAGGGGTATCTTCCTATTCATAATTTTTTTTTAAAGGTCAGAGCGTCCTCTAGGCTTTTGTAATCATAAATTCTACCCTTGCATGCCATCTGGCATGGGAGAGGGTGCACTTATGATTTAACATTAATGAATATAGATGACACTAGGACGATTAAAATTGAATTTTAATAATATAATTAAAGCATTATATTTTAAAAAATATTTTCTTTTATCCGGGCTGCGTACTACCTCGTAGTATCACAATATATTGTCGTGGAATGAGCATTTAGCATTATTTAAGTGTAAAGTTACTAGTTATACTTATATATATTTTAAAAATAATTTGATATAACAAGAAAAGAATATAAAATGTAAGAGCAGACAGCCGAACGATGTCCAGGTGATGTAGAAAATCTCTGTATTTGGCAAGTCCTTCAAGGCATTTTCCTTCAGAATATTCCCTTCAGGAAGTAATGATGATCAGCAGTGATATACCTACACATCGAAATCGAATATTAGAATTCGAATAGTATATTTTTATAACAGATACTGACAGATCAAAGTTGGATCCAAGTTCAATTCAAATGAACATTTTTATTTTTTTACAGTGTACTTATTTTATTTAAACTTAGTATAATAATGTTTTTATTGGCATTGGCAATTCAATTGCTTTGATATGTCAACAGAAAGACATGGAAAATTGCTGGAATTCGGTTTCGTCAAAATGTCATGTGTATAAATGGTTGCCGACTTATTGTACAGTAATTAATTTTTTTACGTTGTAAATTTTACATAGTAATAAGTATTGAAAATTTTTAAATGTATTTTTCTCATGATCTAGAGACACCTACCTTTACTTTCTTTATATTAATTGTAAGGTGATTCCAGAATTTTGGAATAATTTTTTATTTTAATTTTGTATAAACATTCGACAGTCCATTCGGTCACATGGGCATTCTCATGTATTAAACATCTTATATTACCCTCACTTCGGTAAAATTAACGTACTCTTTGAGACAGTTTGTCCCCCTTGTCGAAAGAGAATCGCTATAAAAGTCTGTTAGAATTTTCCAATTCGAAAGGATTCACTAGCCAACCTCCGTCAGAGGCAGAGGTGTCTCAATTAATTTTTGTAAAATTTAACGGCTATTTTGATAAAATCCAATTTTATTCCAAATTCCAACCTAAAAATGATTGTTATTTGCTAAACAAAGTTTATCACATTCATTTTATCCAAATTTTATCTATAATCTTTGGGTAATTTTTCTCCAACGACGATTTTCCTGAGATATGTGCCTTTCCCGAGCCATCCTTCGTGTTTAGAAGTACGATATACCAGGGCCCCTATCAGACGTCTGCTCATGTCTGCCCACTCTGATGTCCGGTGAAGTCATCCCTTTCGAAGGTATTCCTCGTTAAAATCTACCTAAAACTAAATGTATTATTTTTAATCCTAATCTACTTATAAGAAATCTCATTTTATACGTTCGGCAAATTTTGGGATTAGGAATTTTGTATAATCGCTGAACAATTTGCAATCACTGGGGGAAAATTTGTATACGTTGGTAATTTTCTATGTCAATATTTGATATGTATTTACGGCACGAACCGATATCCAGTAATTTTACCATCAAGGTTAGACATTCTGCTTCACCCGTCTCTTAAGCAGTAGAACTTGAACATTCAGAAAACGCGGGAATTTTGAAATTTAATTTAAACGTATTCATGTTTTCTATGGTGAATTTATATTGCAAAAAGTGGAATTACTAACAAAACGTAATTGTTATTGAATAAGCAAACTCACGTAACTTACCTGAGATAAGAATACCCTTATATTTATGCCGCTTGTACACGGTTTCACATTTCGAACTCTGTTATTAAATATAACCACTTTTATTTACACTTAAATGTTTTATTTGTCATACAAAATTGATCATAATCGATGTACAAGAGTATCGTGCGTATAATATCTTGGAAACTGGGATTGTAAACATGCAAATTGAAGTAGAGGACATTTTGGCGACAGTCTCCCATACCATCTCCTCACGTACTGAAGTAATAAAAGGAGGGATAACTAGCTATTTGTAAATTTTTTTAATGCCAGCGCGTCCTCTAGCCCGTTCCAATTGGAAATTCCCACTCTGCATGCCATCTGGCGGTTGAGAGGGTGCATATATGATTTAAAACTGATGAATATAGATGACACTGGGATGTTAAAAAATTGATTTTTACTAATTTAATTAATAAAGTATCATTTTTAATTTTTTTTTATACCGGGCTGTATGCAATCCCGTAGCGTTACATCTTATTATTTTACATCTTATTATAGTCTATTATTATTATGTTCTACTTGCAGGCATTTCTGAGATACAAAGGAACAAACCGATGTGGAGGCTCATTGATAAGCGAAAATTTGTTTTGACCGCTGGTCATTGTATCGACAAGGAAAGTGGGTAAGATCCTATTTTCTAAGTATAATTGTTGATAAACTGATAGTTCATTCTTATGGAGAAATTTAAAGATAATTTCATTCAAATTTATAATTTCCGGAGTATAAATTGATCACAGTATGTTTTATAGAAACATGTGACAAACACTGAAATGACAGTTTTCATTGTAGTAGCGTCAAAGGTAAAACAAAAAAAGAACCGTTTCTGGCATAGCCACTATCAAAAAAAATTGAAACTTTCCGAAAATGCCAGATTTGGATTTATTCACCTAATCACTAATAACTTTGTGATTTTTCGATTTTATTTTTGCATAAAAGTATCAACTTTGCGTACATAGTAATTTGGTAATTTGATTCCATCGGTTTCTATTTTTTTTGTTGCCACAGAATTAGCTTAAAAAACTGTAAAGGCTGTTTTTGCTTTATAATTAAAAAAAAAATCACAATATCTGAAAAACTGTTCCATAAAAAAAAACCTTGATTTTCGAATTCAGCGATAGCAGATAATTATAAAAGTCACCTCTTATCAAAAGTATATTTTTAATGTGAACTAACTATCTATACACTACTACTACTACTATACATCAGCTCTGCAGGCCTAGTGACCCTTGGCTCCGATATCTTTCACTCTTCCTTACCACCTTCCTCTATCCTTTGACTCATTTTGTCAGTCCTTCACTCCTACGGTCCTCAAGTCTTTTCTAGTCTCATCCAGCCATTTCATCCGCGGTCTTCCTCTTCCCCTTCTTCCTCCATCGCCATCCTTTAGCACTCGTTTAACCCATCTATCCTCTGTCATCCGGCCTATATGCCACAGCCATCTTGCTTTCGCGGTCCTTGACTCCCCCATATATCTTTCTGAGAATTCTACGCTCCCATATTTCTAATTTGTCTTGTTGTTTCTTATTCATAGTTCAAGTTTCGCCGGCGTATGTGACTGTAGGTCTTATTATTGTTTGATACACTCTTATTTTTGCTGTCCTCGATATATCTTTCGATTTGATCACTTTTGCTAACATCCCTTCTGTCTTGCTTCCCTTTGCTATTCTTTTATCTATTTCTTTTCCTTCATCTCCTCTATTAGTTAGTGTAACGCGTATTCCGTTTGCTCCACCTTTTCTATTTTATAGCTTTTATTTCCACAGTATTTTATTACCATGTTTGTTTTGTCCATGTCTTTCATGACCATATATTTTGTCTTTTCCGCATTGATTTTCAAGCCATATTCTCTTGCTCTTTCTTCCAGTAGCTTGAATGCATGTTGTAGTTCTTTCCTGGATCTTGCCATGAGTACTATATCGTCCGCATGTGCCTGACACTGGTGTTTGTAGCCATATATTAAACCTTTACTGTTTATCCCGCTTTTCCTTAGGATGATTTCTTGAATTAGGTTCACTGTTTGAAAATATTACGGTGTTGACGTTAATTTTGCGCTAGTCAAATATTTTAGTGTTGATTTTTACAAACTTTACCGGACGAAATGACTACATGTGTTTAGTAGAACAGAAATTAC
The DNA here is from genome assembly GCA_004143645.1 of Protaetia brevitarsis. NCBI lineage: Eukaryota > Metazoa > Arthropoda > Insecta > Coleoptera > Scarabaeidae > Protaetia > Protaetia brevitarsis. Next base: position 47,089 of record RXPK01001101.1, on the reverse strand, counting down.
TAGAATTTGGTTGTGAATTCTTTGTTCAGATATGAGGATTTACTATTTTCTCTAGACCATCAGAAGCATCAACCAATCAGAATTTTTCCCTCGGATAGAAATATAGAAACCCCACTAATCTAATACCAGTATTGCATTATACGCACACCTGCATTGCACGTGTATCTGTTTTCGAGTTTGTTTCTGCGTATTAACATATCCAAACAAACCACCAAATGTGACTGACCTGCAAAGTGTAACCTTGTGTTATTAAACGTCAATTCCAGTGGGCATAAAAAATTCCAATTTCTTAAAGATGTATTGGGAACAACTATTTACGTAATTAGTTAAGATTTGAATCAAATAGCATAAACATTCACTTAATTTTATAATGGTTCTCAAAAAATCATTTTAAAATTAGTACGTTTAGTTGAAACCAAAACTTTTGAATGAGTGGTTCTGTATATTTATAATTAAGAAAACGTCTTAAAGAGAGAATATTATAGCACTAAGAAATAGGAGTTGCATATTAAAAAGACGTTGTGTTTAGAAAACGGTGTTAAATCATGCAATAGATCGCATTCAGTTAGTTAAACAGCTAGTAAATTTGTCTAGTCTAGATCAAATAAAATGTGACTAGAAGTATACCATAATTCCACGTGTTAGTTGGACAAAATAACCCCTTAGCAATAGACAATACTCGTTCGTCAAATTGAAACTTCTATAGTTCTCGACAAAATAACACGAAAACAGTGTGAACCTCTCCTGACTATTAAATTAGTCAAAAAAGTGTTAAAATTTTCAACAGTGTTGAAGAGTGTTGTAGATAATGGATCTCCTTGTCGTAACCCTTTTTTTACAGTGTATTCTCTCGATAACCACTCCCTCCAGTGCTACCTTATTCTGTGTGTTCTTCATTGTCATTTCTATCAGTCTTCTCAGTTTTTTTGGTATTCGGAGTTTTTTCAATGCATCGTATAACTTGCTTCTCTTGATGGTGTCCTATGCTTGCTTATAATCTATGAACAGCATGTGGAAACTTATATTTTGTTCGTAAGCATTCTCTTGGAGTTGTTTCATAATAAAAATTTGGTCTACTGTCGCTCTTCCTGCTTTGAATCCTCCTTGGTATTCTCCTATATTTTCATGATGATACTTATCCAGTCGGCTTTTGTTTATTTTGGCAAAGACTTTATATGTTACATCCAAGAGAGCTATCCCGCGATAATTCATATACTCTTCTTTGTTTCCTTTTATATGCACAGGTATTATTAACGCTTTATTCCAATTTCCAGGTATTTTTTCTTCTTGCCATATTTGTGTTATCAGTCTCCATATTCTTTCAATTACCACCTCCTCGTTTTAGCATTTCTGCAGAGATATTATTCTCCTTGAAAATTAACTAGTATTATAAGAAATAATATTTTTCAGTATTATTCCCATATCGGTACGGTTAGGAGATGCCAGCATCAATGACAGCAGCGACGACACTTACGTTCAAGAAGTAGGCATTCGAAATGTGTTCGTGCATCCGAATTTCAGTCAACCAGTACAATACAACGACATCGCCCTGATTGAACTCGAACGTTCAGTTACAATGAATGTGTACCTCAAACCTGCTTGCCTCTACACAAAACATATCCTAAACTTTGATCGAGCCATCGTGACAGGATGGGGTAAAACCGAAGAACATGTCGTTAGCGACGATTTGTTGAAGGCCACCTTGGATTTATTTCCTACAGAAAGCTGTAACGAAAGGTTCAAACAATTTTCAACCGTATTTCCGAATGGCATAGACGGTGATCTTGAAGTGTGCGCTGGATCTTATCTATCCAACAAGGATACTTGCGGTGTAAGTGAAATTTTAAATTCTAAATTTTTTTTTTTATTTTTGTCCAACAACATTACGAAGAACGCAACGTTTATTCACAATCTTGCTTCGAAAACGAAACGAGAAATTGAACGGATGCAACTTAAACATTTGGAACTTTTGTGTTTTACTTAGCGGTTATGGAGTAGTTTTTCTACTGCAACTAATTGAAAAAAAAAATAAATAAAATAAAAAAATTAAAGCAATTAAAGTTGTTTATTGATATACATCAAATAAAATGCATTTATGAAATTAGTTTATTTATTGAAAAATTAAAAGCGAAAATTCGTATTCCAATCTTATTTTATTTTAATATCTTAATGCGACATGTTTCGGTCCTAAATAACCATCATCGTGCAACTATAAGATGGAAGATTTTTTTATGTCAAAAATATAAAGTAATTTTACTAATTAAATTGAAATTTTGAAATTTTTTAAGAGCTATTAGTTTAAATTTAAAGTTTATAAATTAAACTTAAATTCAAAATTTGAAAATTTTTAAAATACTACTATTAAATTTACAGGAACAAAACGTCAATATTCGTTTTATATAAAATGATGCGTCCTAAATAAGTATATATAAAATATGATGAGAGAAAAATTTGAAACAGTTAGTAAATAAAATACAGACGAAAAACACAATATAACACATTAAAATGTATGTGAGATTATCACAGCTATCAAACCATTATTTTTTTCTTAAGAGCTACTCAGAATGTACTCAAGCGGGCACGAAAACGTATTGAGAATGAAGGTGATACCTTTGAGCAATATTTATAAATTATGCATTTATTTTTTTCTTTTCAATTTAATTTCAACATTATTTTAAGATGTAATATGTTAAAATAAACATCAACCACAAAAACATGTTTTGTTAAAAGTTGATTCTTTATACTGCTCTACATTTTACAAAATAAAAACCATCATAATTTCTTTATTATTCGTTTTAAGACAATATTGTATTAAAACTTTTGCACCACAAATTAAAATATCTTCCTTTTTTTTTTTAAATATTCAATAATTCAATTAAAAAAAATATATAAATATATTTTTTTGGTATATTGCATATTAATCAGCCTTAAAAAACACTTAACACTTTGCTAATTTAACCTACTTTCTAGAATCAATAATAACAGAGATAACAATGGTGCGCACTTAATTTGAATCAGCCTGTATCATCATAAACTTACTTACGTTAAATACCCTGTAAAAAATATAGATTGACTCATTTAATAAATGTATTTGGTAATATTTTATTATTTAAAGAATATCAATAAGCAAGTTTAGTTTCTCTGGGTCTGTAAAAGTTTATGAAAATCGGAATTTGATAATTGCCGGCGTTCCCTTGTGAGCTGAGATCAACACAACTACTTTACCAATGCACAAATGTAGATCTCAATGATGTTTCACTTTATCCAACACAATATCGTTTAATAAATAAAACATTTTTCGTGTATGTAAATTTACTACGTCTATTAGCCAAACCTAAGCTGCTAATTTTTCGCCTATGTAATCTACCGTTGCATTCTTCCAGTGAATGGACTGTAGGATCTTTAATCAGGTCGTGAATGAACGTTGTGTTCTTACCAACACAGGTTATATTAGCCTACCAGATATATTAGTAGTAACTGGTAAGCTACATGTAATTGATTTTTATCATATATTCTAGGGAGATTCCGGAACACCGTTACAAATCTATAATACAGATGTCTATTGCTCACATTACATCGTTGGTATTACGTCCTTTGGAATAAGATGCGGTGAAGCGAATAATCCCGCTGTATATACTAAGATATATCCATATTTGGAGTGGATAGAAAGTATCGTATGGCCTACATGAAAGGAGACGTAGTTGTTACTGCATATGTAACAATTTAAATTTTGTCTACACTTATACATAATATACATGTTCATTTACTAAATCATTAAATTAAATACAACAATTGTAAATAATTATAATTATTTTGATTACATAAATTAAAAAGTTAGCCGAGTAGTATGTGGTGTGCCGCCGGGTTAGGTAGTAATAGATAATATTTTTACAAATTTGAATTGTAGAATTGAATGTACTGTTAAGGAAGTTACTTATTCTGATCATAGACTTGTTTTGATGTATTCAGAAATATTAAAAGGTGCCCCACAATGCGCTGAATATCGCAGATTGTATAATTCTATCAATAAAAGTGTTTTTACTTGTTATTTATACAAAGAGAATTGGTATGATGTGTACGCAGCTAATGATATTAACAGCAAATTTGATGCTTTTTTAAGATATTTTTCTATTACTTTGATATATCTTTTGAATATAGAAAAATAGTTACTACTAAACGTAGAAATTGGGTTAATAATGAAGTAAGGCAATCTAGTGCCAGACTTAATGATCTTTATATTTTGCAAAAAAGATATCCAATGTTACAAAATTTATATAAATCACAGAAAATTCGAAACATTCGAAATTGATTGAGCGTACGAAATGAAATTTTTTTGATGATCAGATTGCAATATCGGATAACAGAACACGGACTACTTGGAGCATCATCAATGGTTTACGGAATAAAAGCATACAACCAGTTAACATCCCTAAAATAGTTGATAGTAGGATAGTTACTTGCCCTCAGGATGTTGCTGAGAAGTTTAATAAACACTTTTTGCAAGCACCAATTGCTACAGCGTCTCCTATTCCTAATATTTCAATAACTAACAACCATATTAATATTAATCCTCACACCATGTTTTTACATCCGTACACAGAATTGGAAATGCTTTCCATATTTAATAAACTCAATCACAAATTTACTAGCGGACCTGACGGTATTCCAGCTTGTTTGATTAAGGAATTCAGATATTACTTACTAAAACCTATTACACATATAATTAATGCTTCTTTTACTAATGGTATATTTCCAGCTTCACTGAAAACTAGCTCTGTTAGGGCTATATATAAGAAGGGCGATATCGATGATCTATCTAATTACAGGCCAATTTCCATAGCTTCATCCTTTTCCAAATTGTTTGAATATGCAATGTTAAACATAATTAACAGTTTCTTAGACAAATTTCATCTATTATCTCAATCGCAACATGGATTTAGAATCGGAAAATCTACAACTTCTGCTTTATTAGACATACACAGTACTATAATAAATAATTTAGAAAATAAATTACTACCAACTGGCGTTATCTGTGACTTATCGAAAGCTTTCGATTGCGTAAGTCATCAATTATTAATTAACAAAATGAATTATATGGGTTACGGGGTAAAGTTAGTGATTGGTTAAAATCTTTTCTGTGCAATAGAATGCAATTTGTTGAAATAACAATTAAAAATGTTAATACTAAACAAACCGTCAGATCTTCACTTATGCCCAATTGTATTGGGATACCCAAGGATCCATTTTAGGGCCAACTTTATTTTCCCTATTTCTGGATGATGTTATCAATTTTTTGTGCGATTATCATGTTGTCTGTTATGCGGATGATACAACTTTAATCAATGCTGTTAATGAAAAGGATACTGCTGGTGCTGCTGAAATCATGATAGGCAAAATGAACGATTGGTGCTGTGCAAATGGTCTTTCCTTGAATTTAGACAAAACTAAATGTATCTTTTTCCACACCTTACAAAAAAGATTCGATTCGTATCCTCGTATATATTTAAATAATAATATCATATCTTGCACTAGGACTGCAAAGTTATTGGGAGTAACCTTTACTTCTACGCTTACGTGGGATGAACAGTGCAACTCCTTAATATCCAAGTTAAACATTGTCATTTTTAAGCTGCGACAACTAAAAGCTGCTGTAAGTTTTGAAACATTGAGAATTGTTTATTATACAGAGTTTCAGTCATTGCTTCTCTACGGTATTCTGCTATGGGGCTCGAGTGCATTTGTTAACGCAGTTTTTCTTAAACAAAAAGCCGCCATTAGATGTATGTGCAGTATCAATCGACTTACCTCGTGTAGGAGTTTCTTCATTTCTTTAAATATATTGACTATTTTTGAATTATACATTTTGGAAGCTAGTTATTATGTTAACACTGCGTAGGCTTTCACGGCCGGTGTAACTATAACTAACAGCTTCTTGCGGGTTTCGCCGTGTGTCTTTTACACACGTTTTGACACACGGCGAAACCCGCAAGAAGCTGTTAGTTATAGTTATTATGTTCATAAAAATAAAGAGAAATTAATAAGTCAAAATAATAGCGGGCATTCTTACAATATTAGAGATCCCAAAATTCACTTAATTCAACATAGTTTAAGAATGACAGCAGCTAGTTTGGATGTGTTGGGATTAAAAATTTATAACAAACTCCCTAATACTTTTAAGGCTTTTAGCTGTTGTAAATTCTTAAGTCATGGCTGCTGACAAAATGTTTTTATTCATTGGAAGAATACTTTAATACTGATATTTAATAATTTGTATAAGATTGTATTTCATCAATCTTATGTAATTTATTTTCTCTTTTCATTCTTTTCTTCTGTCTTTTACATTTTTTTTTTTCGCTTTTGTTGACATGTTTTTCACATATTGTAATGTTGGAAATAAAGTTCTATTATTATTATTATTATTATTAATGTACAGTCGAAATTTTTAGAAATGTCATAGGACAATATACACATACCAAAATCACCCAGAGTTCCTTTAAGGGGCCCAACGCATTCAAATACTCCAAATATGCTCGTCTAACATAAGCAAGGCACCGTGAAAACACAATCTATGGTTGCTCGTTAGGATAAGTGGGTGCATGTTTGTTTACTTTTCACATAAGCATGTCTGCATATCACGCGTTTACCGAAAATTGAAAAACACAAAATCATTCATTTATTAGGCATCACAGAACGTAACGCATTTATTAACAGCAAGTACAACGATGGATTAAACGAACACGAGAATAAGAAGGAAACCAGTCGTTAGAAACAATTAGAGAGGGCCGTAAAGGTGCCACTAACTACGAGGAGAACGTTGAAATATTAAATATAGTTTCCGAAAACCCATTTACGTCTTCCGTAAAAATTAGGGAACAACTTAATTTACATTGCTCCCTAACTATCATCAGCCGAAGATTACATGAGGCTGGTTATCACAGTAGAAAGCCTGCGAAGAAAGCGGCACTCACAGCTGAACACACTGCCACTAGACTTCTTTTTTGCCAGCAATATTTAAATAGGAACTAGCAGAATGTATTTTTTTCTGATGAAAAAATGTTTTCTTCCTCCGAAGATGCTCCTGTTGTCTTATGGAGACGAAAAAATAGTAGATATGATGTAGAAAACATAAGACAACAGTTCACTGCAAGAAGAATAACAGCCGGTTATTAGGGCTGAATGTGCGACGCAAGTCCTGGAGCATTGATAATTGTAACACCACCTCGCTTAATGTCAGAGCGCTACGTCCAGGTATTAGAAGAAGTGCTGAAACCTTCTATAAGGGCCATATATCCAGAAGATGAGGTGGAAGTAATTACCTTTGTACAGGGCAACAGCCCGGTACATATTGCTGGAATTGTAAACAGGTGGTTCATTGATAGTAATGACAGCGAGTTGTTGGGATTGGCCTGCAAAATCCCCCAAACTTAATCCCATAGAAAATATGTGGGCATCTATGGTAACACAGTGAGAGGATTGGGAACAACATGGTGTTCAACAAAGAAATGTCGCACACCTCACTCAACATGTGCAAACTATTTGGGAGAAATTTCGAGACATTAATCATTACGAAAATTTAGTTGCTTCTATGACAAAAAGATTAGCAGAGTGTATTAGCAATAATGGTTATTATACCAAATATTAATTCAAGAGCTTTGCGAAAATATTAATGCCGATTTGGTAATAGCATGTTAAAATTGTTAATAAAGTATTCATTGATAAATGTTGATGATGTTATTTTCTCATTGGCTATATACTTATTATTTTAAAATGAATAATTCATTGGATAATCAATAAAACACTGTGATTCAACATTTGGCCCTTCCATTTTTTTTAATTTTACGAAACACTGTAGTGAGTGCATTTTTTATTATTATAATGTCACAGCTGTTTCCAAATAAATTAGAATTTGAAACTCATTTCGTTCTATAAATGTAGACCAACCACTAAATTGATCTGAGTAGTATAGAGAGCTACCGCCTAGCACCATCCCTTTCTTACTAACACGGAGACCGTAAAACTTCTAATATTACGTTACCTCTTGCACTACTTAAAAACCGTGTTCGACCACACTTAATATGTACTTATCTGTATTAGCTATGGTGAGTGAAATTGCCACTAAACAAACAAATAAAAGCATGTAGAAGTTTTGGTTAATATATACAATGAATGTAGGTATTCTTGAAAATAAGAAGGGCACGTTTTAAAACTAGTATACAAATATCTGTTTTAAAAATCTGCACTAGGCCTGAACTAAAACCCTATGACATAATCTAAGGCGGCGGCTGTACCTAACGGGATACTGTAACACATCATGTTATGGGCAGCCGGTTAATAGCAATCCCAGTCGTAGGTTCGGGAAAGATTGGACTGAAATGATTGTACCGATTATTATATCAATACGTATTAACATGTATTTAAGGTTGGTTAATTGTTACAAAAATACAAATGATTTATATTAGGTTATCAGCTGATTGAGGCAAAATACAAGAGTTATACAATAATGGAAAGAGAGTGTACCTTAATTGCGGATAGCCGGTAGGTGAGGTGAAGCGGGTGACTTCGGTGTTGGTCCGTAAATTCCGCTAGTAGAGTTGCGATGGGAAATACCTGGACAATCTCGCCCTAAATAAATAGACTCTTTAAAGGGACACAACCAGATATTACTAAAAGGAAGCTTTAGACAAAAGAAAAATTACGCTTACCCCCTTTCAAATGAAGAAACTCGCTGTCCCAGAACACATACTCCTGGCAGTTCAGGGATAACATAAACAAACGATTTCTAACTGAGTGACTCGCATGAAAGAACTCACTAATGCGGAATTAACAAAGAATTCATGGAGATCACATAAACACGTATCTTCTGTACGGATAGTTAGCGTCGTCTACCTCAGGGGATAGAAACTTGATGCCCTCTATTCCTGCCGCATTAGAAATAATCAGTGTGTGTCATAGTAGAAATCTATATCTTATCTTGGTGTGGATCCGTGATCGTTTGACATGACCTGGGGGTCAGAATCTTAAAGGGGTAGGAGAAACTTCGTCAAATTTCCCATTGGTTATTGTAATCACGTGGTAAATTTTATTATATTGCTGCCGATGGTGCGCTATGCGTTATTAGTAATTAGAAAGCTACATTATCGATGTAGCTCTGAATTGTAAATAACTTATAACACCTCATTTACCAGTGCTTAAACTGCGTTGAGTCAAACCAACAACAACAAAATCTAGTGTTGTTGAGGAATTTCGATTGTGTTTCTATTATAAACGTTCGAAAGGGATATGGGTAGACCAACATACAGAATATTTTAAAGTCTCAAATATTTTTGAATATCTCCGGAACTTGACGTGCTCATATTTATTTTACGCATGTTTATGCTCATGTGGACAAAGCTTAATGCAGTGCGTGATGATAGTTGTAGTAGGGCGTGTCCATGCAGTCATGCCGTCCATGTTTTACGTTGAAGATTATTTTGTTGTTATAGTGCAAGTCTTATAGTTATTATTGTGGTTATAGTTCGTTTTTAGTTTAACTTGTGCGTTATTTTATTCTCATTACGACTATTATAGAAACTCAGTGTGCATTTGTTTTTGTTGTATTAAGTGATAACGATTTATTGTGAACAAAGTCAGTGCTGTAAAATGGCGAACTCTTGAATTTAGAAAAATAATATTTCCACACTCGATGTCAAAGATCCATTAATTCTGCTGTATTAAACTGCCCTAATAGTGTGAAAGACATGTCGTTGTGTATAACTTTGTTCAGATACTATAACTTTTATAAATTAAAATATCTTTATATATTATTTTAGTGTTGTATTTATATATCTACATTTTATCATATGTATGTGTATATACCAAATATTTCATTACTATAATAGTATAATTATTACAAAATTGTACTATTATAGTCATGAAATCTTTGGTATATACACAAATAGAACTCTCAAATACCAAAAGTATATAAAACCACCCATTTGAATGTACCGCCAGATTAGTTGTAGTTCGGTGTGCTGCGCTCGGTGGCGCGCAGCCTTGTTGGAAAAGTAGAGCATTAAGTGTCCTCCCCCAGGACATGACGAGTTGTGACGTATAGTTGTTGACGATTGTTGTAAGCTACTTATTCCTGTTTTCCTTTGAATTCCCGAACTTTGTTTATGGTGTATTTACCCTATTTAACGTGTGTTTGGTGTTTTATGTAAGCGTTCTCTGAACAATTTCATTCCGTTTTTCATTTTATATAAGTTTTGTGTACATAGTTTTACAGTACCTATTGGACACTTTTGTGCTATTTTGTTTAGTTAAATATCGTTTATATGTTTTGTTTATATTATGTGTGTAGTGTTAGCTTTTAGTTTATTTTTGTGTATTTCGAATGTGTGCAAAAAACAGCCTTTAAACAATGAAGTTACTTTATTTAAAAAAGTAATTTCAAAATGAGTAACACCAGGTAACACTACCAGCCCTATAATCGAATTTCCCCTATGAGTGGTTAGGTAATGCTAGTTTTATGCGGCGGCAATAGATGATGCAATCTAGATCGTATAGTTTGTCAAGTTTCCAATCTTTATTATAGTTAATCGTTGGTTTACCTCATGCGGCAGGAAGTCGGAAATACGTAATCACTAATGAGTCAAATGAACGTTAAAAATCCAAATATATAATATTCTAGTAAAACGAAATACTATAAAAGTTACTTTTAGATGAAAAGAAAAATGCTAGTAATCAAAATTACTGACAAAACGAAGTTCGGGTGAATGACGCTCACACTACTAGATGCCGGCACAAGGTTTAAAATTCAATTTAATTTAAAAAGGATTAAGTATATAAAGTAAGAAAACTGATCTGCCGCTTAACCGACTTTCCAAACAAATTCCCTGGTTCGAATCCCAGCGTATGCAGGACTTCTTTTTTTTTTTGAACAGGTTAACACATATTCTATTGATTACGTCATCCAAATGTGTCGACGCTACTGCAGATCACACAAAAAATGCGTCATCTAACAATAGGCCACACAAAAAACAATTCCGATGTTATCTTGTTGACGCTAAAAACAAACACGTGACCTTTGACCCAAGCCTATTTATAACATTCAAAAAAATTGCGTCATTAACACAAAAAATGTGACCTAATTGCGCCATCAACAAAAATGTTAGCTTGTTGATGTGACCTTTGACCTACACTTATTTATAGGATCTTATCACGACTTAGGTCAAAGGCGGACTATAGAGGGAGGTTCATTTCGTTTTTCTAGATAACATATTTATTCACAGAAAAGTATGTACCATCTAAAAATAAAGTATTGAATCGAAAAGCAATAAAATTTAGTGAATCTCGAACTAACAAACATAAGTCACAGTATACAACCAGTAATGACAGCTCGCAAAATAATTTGTTCTTTTGCGGTCCGTTTCCAATGACCTTCAAGCCTAGCTGCTATCTTGTAACGCTGTTGCCGGTGTAGTACGGGTTTTCTTATCCGGAAACTTTTGGGGGTGGTCAGCCCAAATTCATTCAAACTGAACCAAACCGTTTCACAGGTAACCCCACCTGCTCTTTTGACCGACGAGCCACCGCTGGAAAACAATCTTTTTGTTCGGTAGGTTTTGGTTTTGGTTTCAGAAAATTTAGCCAAAGACGTCTTCCACGGTGTTGTCCTCAGTCAGTCGAAGCAGGACCGTTAGCTAGCCTGAAGATTGTCGACTTACCCACCTCGTCGGCTTTCTCTTTACGAAATGATTTCCTCTCCAAAGCTTTACTAAAGGGTACAAATTGAACTTCTATTTTTTATAGCGAAATAATAGAATGTCTACTTTTTACAGTAATATATTGAATAAATTGAGACAATAGAATTAAACTAACAAGCTACAAATAAATAAAATAACAAGTAAAAAAAAAAAAAAAACACAAATAATTGGATGAATATTTTAAACTTTTATAAAGTTGTTTAACATAAGTACTGAGTAATTTTTACTTACAAATTCATTTATTTAGGGAGAGAGAGAGAGCGAACGAGTTACGGTTTCTTCGTATTTGCAATGGTTAGTTTTTTTTTTAAGCAAAATTGGGTAATTAAATCTTCCCGTAATCCAAAATATGTAAGGCACAAAACCTTTACACAACACTCACAAAAATTTAAAAAGAAAAGGGGATTTTTCGAACGGTTTTAGCACAAATCAGAAACACCTCTCGAGGAAAGCGTTTGCTTCCTGTTCTTGATTTTTCATGCTTATTTTAATTACTAAAATTTAACAAAAGAAGGTTAATTTTTAATTGTAAGATATGGGAACGCCCGGTAACGAAGGGATAACGCGTGCTTTTTCTCAAGCTGAAACGGACTCCGAGAATTAATTAATTCAAACCAGCAATGTAAAGAATTTTATAAACTTTAGTTGTGACATCATTCCGCACTGATTACTAGTTCCGCTTCTCTTTACAAGAGGGCGCAAGAATGATAGTTGGCGTTATTTTTCTGAACTTCAAACGCCCTTCTGGAGAGTAATGTGGGATTCGCTGATCAGCAATTCTAACATACAATAGACAAAGAAGTAGATAAAATTTAAAATAAATACCGTATTATCTTAATTAGGCGAGACTTTAAACAAAATAGATTATTATTTCCTGTAGAGTAGACGCTGCTTCAGCAAATGCCACAGTTCTTATCATTAACGTATTAATAAAATGAATTTAAATACTTCGTATTATACCGGATGGAATTTCGAATTCTTACACCGGGAATTTTCAAACGTGTGTAGTAATTTATATTTTAAAGGTATATTAGAAAAAAATCACAAACTTCTGCGTTCTTTATTGTGATTTTATTGCAAATATTTCTGTACAGCTTATTGTACTAAAAAACATGATTCTAGTAAAATAATTTGATTAAGTGATACACATATTTGCAAGTGTTTTAAAATAATTGAGTTTACACTCTTTCCTTTTTGTGAAACTAAATCTTTATTTGTATATTTTATAGTTTAAAATATTCTTCTAGGAATAAATTGTGTGGTTATTCTTTTGCAAATACATTAATAAAAACGACTTCGGTGGAAGGGTTTTATTGCAGACTTTCAAATTTCTGACACGAACACACACCAACTTATAATTAGGGTTCAAGAGTTATGACTAGAGACCGGATTGTATGCAAAGTGCATATATTTTATTTTTTGCATATCTTTAATTATAGTCTATATGTGGACGTATTAGACTAATTGAAGTTAATTAGCGCTAATTAGTGAATAATAGATAGAAATGCATAAATATGCAATATATGCAGCATATTTAGGCATTTCTATCCATATTTTTACAAAAGTTGCATATATTGCATATTTAAGCATTTTCTTATTCTTTCTATTAGTAAAAATTCCTAGTAATTCCTAATGTAGATCGACAACCGACAATTCTCAGAACGATAAATCTTTTACATTGGTTTCTCTAATACTTTTTTTTTCCAAGAACTGCACGTGTTTAATTTCGCCTAGCAGAAGGGATGTGGTAAATACATTTTATGATTATTAATTCCCAAATAAACTATTCATTCATTGAATATCTTTGAGCGAAACAGCATGTAATTGTGTTACGTTTTTAAATACTGTGCGTACATACAATGAGTATAGCGAACAAAATTTCTTTATGGATTAAACCATATCCTGAACTGGTAAAGGATGGCGACAAAATATTTTGTCGAGCCTGCAGTAAACTGATGGTAAGTTTAATTTTACTAAAAGCGTTACAATTGTTTTTAAATTCTTTAACTTTTGATATAAAATGACAATCGTTGTTGTAGGTTGTCTTCTGAGAGAAAATACTTGATTGATCAACACGCTAAAATTCCATCACATATTGGTAAATGTGAAAAACTAAAGCGATTCGCATGTGTGCAGCAATCTATATGTCAAGGTGTAGCATTAACTTCACGAAACTCAGAACGAGAAGAATATAATATGGAACTGTGTAACGCATTAATTTCATCTAACATACCATTAGCAAGATTAAACAATGTTAATTTGAAATCATTTCTGCAAAAATATTGCAAACATAATATACCTGACGAAAGTACCTTACGAAAAAATTATGTCACATCTTGTTACCAGCAGACAAAGCGACTTCGCGATGTTAAGTTGCCTCCTGAACCGATTATTACGAGATGGGGTACATGGTTAGAGGCTGCAATTTTTTGGCCGATAATTTTGAAGAAATAAAAATTGTAATTCTTGAAATCACTGCTGGCTGCGTTGCTCTAGAAAACTGTAAATAAAATAGTAACATCAACAGAATTGCTACAATACCTTTTGTATATTAAGTCAAATTATAGCTTTGTTTCAAGTTCCATTCGTAAACTACAAACGCAAGGGATGTCGCTCTCGGAATTAGTCGAAATAGTAGACGAATTTGATATGCTATGCAAGAAGGTTAAGGGTACAATAGGTAATTCTATATACGATAAATTAAAAAAAGTGATAAATAAAAATGCGGGGTATTTGAAATTGAAGAAAGTTAAGAAAATTTTGGAAGGTGAAACAGTAAACGATTTCGACTTTAATTTTAGTTTAGAATGTATTGCAAAGTTAAAAAAATGCACCAATTACATCTGTGGATGTTGAAAGAAGCTTTTCTATTTCGAAACATATGTATTCTGATAGAAGACAAAACTTTTTTTTTACATAATTTTGAAAAACATTTATTTATAAATTGTTTTAGAAATATGTTGTGAAAAAATTTTTGTGCAATAAAGTTAATGTTTAAATTTCTGCTATTTATTTTATGTATTTGCGCATATAATGCATATTTTCTCAAAAATCGATGCATATATATGCGCATATATTCCAGTTTGTCTTTGCATATAATCCGGTCTCTAGTTATGACTATATCGTGTAATACAATGACTGTTCCTTTTTATTCGACTAATTTATTTATAACATCCGACCCTGCAGTGGTTTGTCAACAATGATGTCCGGGGCTGCACAAGTTAATAGAGTTTCAGACGTAGATTAAATAATATCGAGTTCTCTATAATGTAAATAAATGTGAAATGTGAGGATTAAAATTTATACCACTATAATACAGTTTAGACCAAAATCACAGTATTTTAAAAAGCGAACATAAAATAAATTAAGCTAGTTATTGCGATAAATAGCGATACAGTTTAAAATGAGTATCTAACAAATAAATGTAAGATTCAGTTCTAAACGACCACTCTAAATTGATTCAATGCGACCTAGGAAGTAGGAACCAATGCACAACGACAATAGTCCTTCTTATCCATGCACTTTCTTAATTCTTGTCCTGTTGTATATAATAGATTCATTCGGAAATCCAAAGAAACTGCGACCTTCGTTAATATCAGAATTTATCTTGCAAGAGCGAATGGCACAATAGCATGATGCCCACTGGTGTTTTTTTTTCATGGTTATTTTACTTAAACCTAGCAATATAGACTGTGACCGAACGGTGAGACTCTTTTGTTCATTAAAATTCCGGTATCTCAAGGGTCGTGCTTCGTATGTTGGGCAACCCATCTTACTCGGTATTCGAAGTGGTTGTTTATCTGCTTATTCTTATTCTTTTGTGTGTTGCTCAGAATTTGTAAACAAAACAAAATATATTTCCTTTCCTTTGAATAAAATGTTAAATAAGAACATGAAAAATAAAACGTGTGCTTCTTACTACTTCTGAACTGAACTTCTACTATAAAATACCAGGTGTGTATTATCTCAGTCTTATAATCCTCCTACTTTTTACCCCGCTACAGTAGTATTAATAAATTTTGCGTTTTTATGTATTTAAAGATCGAATAACTGCCAACCAGTTTTCTTGAAATAGTAAATAAGATGTTTAGAGTTTGAATAGTTAAAGTTATGATCATAACCCGTTAAATACAGAAAACTGTAAAAATCAGAATTTATTCTTTAGTTTATTATAAAAATTATTTATTAAACATTTACTGCATGTATATATTATTTTTTTAAAGAAAATAAAAGTATTGTTTATGTTTTATTGTTAAGTAAAATGTTAGTTTTAATTTATGTTTGAATGACTGTGGGGTGGGCAACCCAATTCACGGTCCTATAAAGCAATTGTCTAACTCCATTATAATGTGTATACTTAGATAGTAGAGATGTTATTATGAGATATCTTAAAACGCTCATTCATCATAATATTTATTGTTACAAAAGTTCTTGCATTTTTGGAAGATTAGGAAAAGTATTTAACGGGAATACCAACATATTAAATACAAACTAGTTACATAAAAAATATCGATATTTGAAAACCCACGATAATTGCAGTTCGATAATTATTTCCAAGTATCGATATTAATGCTTAAAATTTACATCGATAATTAACATCGATATTTCATCATCGATGTCTCAATTTGTTTGGCAGGAGGCAGGCTGTAGTGGCTGGTACATAGCTGCATACATAAAAAATGTTCAATTCAAAGAAATTTTACTTGAGTTAAGAATATCATTGTTTCAAATATTCGCAAATAAATATATTTTTGGATCAAAAATAATATTTATTTAATTTTCAAGAAAAAAATGTCTTACTCTAAGAAAATCGTTCATTAAATTAAATAAAACTTACTATTAGTTAAAGAATTGCACTCTCAACCCAAGTACATACGTAGATATTCTTAGTACAAGAATATTTTTAATTATATGAAGCTTTATGGTCTTGCAAAGAAATTTTAATTTTACTATAAATACTATAGTTTACTTTTATTTTTAAAGCTTCAATTCTTGACCATGTATATAATATTTAATTTCTTTTTCTCTTGGTTTTTAGGTCGTAAATATTGAAAACATGAATGGGCACTACGACGTTTCGCTTTATTGCAAAGCTTGTTCAAGTATATAAAAAATGTAAAAGTGTAAATTATAAATAAAATATTTTGTTTAATAAATGACAAATTGTTTTGGACTTGTTAATTTTATTGCTCTGTCAGCTAAACTAATAATAACACTAACTTTTTGAGATAAAGGTTGTGAAGACTGACAATTTAGATAACGTCCTGACCATGTTGATTTAGTATACCATTTAGTTAGAATTTTGTTATTATTGTTGATGAGTTTGAGGTCGAAAAAGGTAATGCTATTGTTTTCTTCGATTTCAATTGTAAATTTTAATCTTGGATGAAAGGAATTAAAATTTTCGATCAGATACTATTAACAAAGAAAAAATATTCTAGAACAAAATAATATCCAAATTCTCTTATAAACAAAATATTCAAACAAAGAATTTTCTTTTTTATAATAAATCAACAAACAATATAAATAATAGTCAAACAATTACAAAATTCATAAAAGTTCCTTATGTTAAACATTTATCCGAAAAAATAAATCAAATTTTCAAACCATATAATTACAAAAGTACCTATCAAAAATTGAAAAAAGTAAAACATTACACATAGTCTATAAAATAGACTGTCAAAATTGTAATAGTGTATATATAGGTGAAACCATGCAATATTTGGAAAATAAAATAAAAGGACACAAATATAATAAAAATCTTACAGCTTTAAAAAAACATGAAATAACTCAAAATCATACCTTTGATTTCAACAACGTAACAATTTTAAACAAAGAACAAAATTTAAAAACATTTAGGTAATATACTTGAAATAATTCAAATTTATAAACATAAAACTGCAGTCAATGATAAAACCGATATACAATATTTCACAAAATTATATAATTTAATTTTATAACTAAATACAATATTTTTAAAGAACTATTTAATTACAAAATCCAAAAACAAGTAATCAAAACATCCTATTTTAAAACGCAATCTTTAAATAAAACATAATAATATATTCAAAATCATAGTAAACTGTTTACATTTATTTATATACTTGAAAAAGCTTTGCAATAAAGCGAAACGTCGTAGTACTCATTCATGTTTTCAATATTTACGACCTAAAACCCAAGAGAAAAAGAAATTAAATACTATAGTTTACTATACTTACACTATATAAAATATGGCAGTCTTGTAAATAAAACAACAATCGTCTTTCAAAATAACAAATACTTAGTTCAAGTAAAAGTTTGCTTTCCACATTGTTTTTATACTTTTTTACTTACCATAATAATAATATTACTACTATTATAACATCATTTATATTTCAAAAAAAAAAACTAAAAAAGTCATTTGGAACATATTTTTTTTTTATAAATCAAACAGCATTATTCTATTCGACATTGAATTTCACATCTACCAAAATAAAACTTTTCAGTATATCGAACTAGCAAGTGTTGTTCAGATTTAGGCACCGTTTAGAGTTAGTGACACAAATGGGTGGAAAGCATCCTCAAAGGAAAACGCATCATTGTCTTAAAATTCAAGACGCATACAATTTTGAAATAAGGAAAAATGTATTACAGCACTATACCACACACTTCACAAAGAGAGTATACATTTTCCGCTTGCAGATGAATAATCTGGATCTTTTAATCAGATTTTAATCTTCAGCTGTTCTTACCATTAGCGGCAGTCTGTTGTTGCTTCTTCATTAACATTTCAAAATCATTCAATCTGAAGAGATACTTACACTATTTTACAATGAATACAAATATTTCATAAAGTTGTGGTATAATAGTTGGTATATTTTTTATTTAATGCAATTTAAGCATCTGAATATATTGCCGTGCTGTTTCTAGTTTTTTTTTACTGCAATTATACAGCATAGGTATGACTATTAATTTTTTTGATTTATACAGCTTATGATTAGCAAACATTGGAAACTCTTCTAATTATTTTTTCAAAGGTTTGTTACAGACCAAGAAAGCATAAGATTACTTAAATCAGAGAAATTAAAAAATTAGATATGTTGATTTCCAAATGCAAAAGATACTTCGTATGGATAAAAATGCTGTTTATAGCTCCCAAAATTGGGTGTTTCCATGCTTCTTTTTCGACATTTTGCAGGCCCTTTGGACGTAGTAAATGCAGAGGAATTAAGAATTGGTACGCAAATTATAAATCTGTAATTAAATATAGGTTAAGTAATTCTATAAATTAGCAAAAGATAATTACCTTCCGAAAACTTACATTATCAAGTTCTGCAGTGTAAAAAAGAAGTAGTTAATAAACTTTAAATTATTGACTTCCTACGATTATACACTGAGAAAAATGGGCTAAGTAAAGTGTTTACTTGATAAAAAATTATTTACAATAGATAAAGTTTTACTTGGAACTATTCTCGTTAATTAATACCTGCAACTAAACCCAGTTTCCTGAATGCAAGTTGTTACTGTAAATAGTAGTTTTATTAACGACTCTTACACAGCGTACCTGACAAATTTGTGGTAAGTAACGTATTACTTATGACTACTGGCACTGTATCTAACTACAGCATATGGTTAGTAGAAGTAACAACAATGCTGATCGCTATTAAACTCATGTATTTTCTTAAATAGGTAACAACTTGCTACAACTATGATTATTTGAGTTTTGCTGCCACCTCGTGATTGTTTTACTATTCCTGATTGGCTAATGCGGCGGAGTAATGAAATAGTTCCCGAGAC
Source organism: Protaetia brevitarsis (assembly GCA_004143645.1). Lineage (NCBI taxonomy): Eukaryota > Metazoa > Arthropoda > Insecta > Coleoptera > Scarabaeidae > Protaetia > Protaetia brevitarsis. The sequence continues at coordinate 27,569 of RXPK01001101.1, read as the reverse complement.
AGCTACACGCGCAGGCGTGTGCTAGCGTCAAGTAAGAGTTACGGACGTTGGAAAAGGTCGTCGAAAAAGGGTGGCCAAGGAGTATGGCCATTGTAGGCCAGTTGAAACGCAAATATATTAAAAATACTGGGTGGGTTAACTCAAGGCCCCATCCGTATAAAGAATCCCAGCAAAAAAAAAAGCACCGAGCCTATAAGCAATCGGATGTTTCAAGATTGCAGTTTTAAACCACGTGGTGGGATATTTGAATTCCCCATCATTGTGATGATATTTGCGCCCGCTGGTGAAGTTAAAGTGTGGATGCCGTCGCTATGTGAGTGACAGTCCAAGTGCCACCTGCAGTTAGGGATACCCCGATGAAGCAGCCGTTTTCGAGGCGATCACCGGACATAACCACCACGTACGCCAGCAGAGGATCAACTCGCCGAGACAACGCCCAGTGCAAAGAACCAACAGACACCGCAAGTTTACTGCCTAGGTATATTATTTCTTTGTTTGTTATTAGTTGTAACTTCAAAGCCATATTTCTCTTTTGTCCTTTGTTTAGATTTCAATAATTTCAATAACTAAATAACATTTCAAGGGGGCCCCATTTACCATATCTTTTATTATTGCTTTGTTAATTTTTTCATTATTAAGTAATATATTTTATGAGTCATTACGTTGTAAATTGTTTAAAAAAAACTGTGTTAAAGTGAAACCAATATCTTTCACTCATATCAGGTAGTCACTGTGTTTGTCCCATACAAAATAAAACTATTACTAATAATACTGCTTTTTTTTTCCTAAGTATTATGTACCATCTTTAGCAAAATAAATGCGAATTTAATCTTCAATTATTAATGCAATCGAAGCTACAGCACACTGAATAGTAATTAAAAGTTATTTGCAAACAATTTTGAATTACGCATTGCTCGGTACGCAGTACTTATAGTGGCGGTTGCATAAATAATATAAGATTTGCGGAACTTTTTTTTTTGTACTTTATCAGTTATTCACACAGAGTACAGAGTAAGCTACTTCCTCGTTTCCTACACTACCTATAGTTGAACAACAAATTTAAGGTAAGTATATTGTATATTTATAGCAAACCATTGCCTTCTATATCAGGTATTTAGTGAACGTGCATTAATGGTACTCTCCCCTTATCACAAGTAATCAAAATAGCTTGTAGTAATTATGAAGGTGTGATAGCTGTTATAGAATTGTTCACTCACAGCAATGCACCTACTACTTGACAAGGGTAAATCTTTGCTTACTGTAACTACATATATTCTTTGGCTGAACTACTTCAGTTTAATTATCAAAAGTTACCGGTATGAAGCAGACCGTAAGTAACTTAGATTGCTTCTTGTTAGTATCAGTGTTTAGGATCTCTTTTTTACTAGTGCTAAGTAATCTGTGCTTTTGTCCCCTATCCAGCTGAACTTTTTACTTACGATAATTGTATTTTTATTTATGATTATTAATTTTTTTTCTCAGTATACAGTTTTACGTATTTAGCACCATCGCGATTCACATTTCTATCTTCGATGTATGTATGTAAATAGAAAGGTGATGTAACACTGCGACCTAAAAGATCTATTGTGTCCCCTATTCTTGCTATTTTATAGCTGGCCTTCCAATTCTATCCCTTTCAGAAAGTGTAGGATGTCAGAAGGCCCCAGGATAGGTAAGTCTCCCTTTTCGATAGAATCCCCCCCGTCCTGTGTAGTTACTCCTTCCATGATGACACTATTCAAATTATATCTCTCTTTTTTTTAGTTAAAATAAACCTACCACTTCCCTTCATTTCCCTTTCCCCTTTCCCCGTTATAAACTCAAGCTGTATACGCGCCTGTTATAATTTTTTAAGACAAATTTACCTTAAAATGAGTATTCCTATGGATTATGTTAAATATTAAATCCTTTAATAAAATAATCTATTTTCTTTTTCCCTTTCGTTGCTTCTTTTATTTCTTGCATCAAAAAATTTTTTGCTTTGGGGAAAATACATTTTTCTTAAAATAGGACTTACTGTCAAAAATATTATCGACGATAACCAAGTAAAATATTTGTCTCCACACAAGAATATTTTTTTTTATTTCAAATACAGATATATTTGGAAGAAGTAAAACTTTTTAAAGAAATAAATTCACTTAACGTGTGTGGAGTTCCGCAAGCATCTATATTGGGTCCGCTACTGTTTTTGATTTATCCTGCACATATGTTCTTTTTTCCATAATTTCACATTTTTTCATAACTTACAACTCTACGTCGATGATTCAGAGAGAATTGCAATTCAAAATATATGAACTCATCTCAGATGTATATAGGGTGTAACAGCGGTAACGCCGTGGTCTCTAGTGGTCAAATGGTAACAATTTTTGAAATATTGTGTATTAGGATATATGTAGGTGGATTAGATCTACATTTTAAAAATAATATGCAATATACAGGGTGTTCCAAAACTTAGCAGTACATCAAAGTTATGTTTTTCTTAATGTAACGCACTGTATTTTATGGCATTTTTTAAGCGTACACTAAAAACTAGAACAATTTTATTTAAGGTTCCTTATACCTAATTTTTATAGTTTATGAGATATTTCAATTTGTTTAAAAATGCAATGTTGCAAAAAAAGTCTAGTATCTCGGAAACGAATTAATTTAGAAAAGTTTCTTTCTTGCAACGAGTATGCTTTCATGGTACTGACGGAATGCACGGCAAATTGACACATTCAAAAAAAAACACCAGCTACCTAGATTAAATTAAGGTTATGACAATTTACTTAGACCACCTAAAAAAAAACTAGTGGAGATAGCTGTAGGGACTTCTAATACTGGTTTAAAGAAAATAAAAATTTCTATCTATCAACGTAAAAATATACTGGGTGTTCCATTTAAAATAACAAAGTTACGCACGAGTAAAATTTACAAAGTTTGACTTAGGTACTTGAGCATCCTGTAGACTACTGGACAACGTTGAATGTCGCATTCAATCAGCCAAAGGATTAGATATTTACGGTTTTCATTTCACTTCTCTAAATTAATTCGTTTCCGAGATACTAAACTTTCTTTGCAACATTGCATTTTTAAACAAATGAAAATATCTCATAAACTATAAAAATTAGGTATAGGGAACCTTAAATAAAATTGTTCTAGTTTTTAGTGTACATTTCAAAAATGCCATAAAATACAGTGCGTTCCATTAAGAAAAACATAACTTTGATCCACTGCTAAATTTTGGAACACCCTGTATATTGCACATTATTTTTAAATTGTAGATCTACTCCGGATACATGTAGTATCCCAATATAAAACATTTCAAAAATTCTTGCCATTTGACTACCAGAAACCACGGCGTTACCGCTGTTACACCCTGTATATGGTGTACAACAGGGGAAAAATAAATAACTAAATTTCATCTATTCCAAAGGTGGTTTTGTTTTTGAATTTGTAAATATAGTTACATAGATCAATAGGTGCTATTGGACTAAAACAAAGCGTATGGACATTGGTATCGATATTTGTTGTAATATTGTTTTTTTTTTTGTGGCGTTATGGTCGGCTGTGTGTAAAAGTAGCTATTAAATTTGTCGGCTAAGGCTTTAGGTAAAATCTGACAAGATAAATAATTCGATTGTTCTGATTGAAATAGTTTTATAGATAAAATTATTTTGAATTTCGTGAACTAAGAATAAGTTCTTATTAGCGATTCTGATTGTATTAAGATTTAAGGCAGGCATATAAGGAAGAAGAGGATGGTTGAAACTAGCCCTAAAAAAAGACGCAACGCGAACATTTTGTTTTTGCGAAGAGGAATATATATCTTATTAAAAACAATAGTTGTAAAGATACGGAGTTATTTTATGAGTCTTGCACTTATAATGACTTTGATCAAGGATATCACATGCATTACAGTTTAGAATAAATACTGCGAAATAGAATTTTCCATAAATTATGAATATTTTACTATGTATTTGCTGCAAATACATTGTAATATTCATTACATGTTTAACGCCTGAATCATTCTGCTATGCAAGGAAGGAAACACCGGGGCCGGGGATATATCGTTTGCTCAATTGAGATTATATCGGTATATTGGACCAGTTATTGCACAAAGCCATCGAAATGAAATTAATGAAGACGGAACTACACATTGTTTTCCTTATGAATTGTAAAGCTTGAAAAAGACGTATGTTTGTCGAAACGTCGCTTTAAGTAAAATGATATAAACCAGTGACTAATACAACTTGCTAAAATAACTCGTTTTTTTTTTATTCATCGTTATAATAATAATGTGTTTGTGTCTGCCAGAGAAGCAATTTTAAGAATTGAACGCGGACAGATGCCTGCATAAAATTACCTTTGCAAATAAATGGAACAATAAGAAAGGGATATCAAACTTATTTCAACATTAATAGTGTCCGTCTTTGTTCGTCCTTTTCCTCAAATCTTCAATATTTATTTCATAAATTATGAATTGGATTGCGTTTAAGTAGTTTAAATTTTCCGTAAAATTTGTTGTTGGTAACTACTTAATAGGTCTTTTGTTTTTAGTGTAGTTTACCCTACACTAGTAGAAATGTCACTAGATTCGGGAAATGTTTATTGTTTGGGTGACATTAATATAGATATGCTGAGGCCTACTGCTGCCTCTGCCGTCGCATTGGCGGATCTATTTGCTTCATTGGACATGGAACTGCTGGTTACGGGGCCCACCAGGGTTACCGAGAATACAGCTACCTTGCTGGACATAATGGCTGTGTCGAATATTGCGCTGGTTAGTGAGTATGGGATTATTCCCTGTGATATATCTGATCATGATGTTGTGTACTTTTGCTCTGAAGTATTTTGTAAGCAAAAATTTTCAGATTATAGAACATTTAGGGATTACAAACATATCAATTTAAATGAATTTATACATGATTTGAATAATGTTCCTTTCAATAGAATTTTTTATTTGGATAATATAAATGATAAAGTTAACTGCTTTAACGAGTTACTTATCAACTTGTTTGATGCTCATGCTCCTGTTCGTACAGCCAGATTTGTTAAACCTAAGTGTCCTTGGATCACCGACACTATCTTATTACTTATGAAGATACGGAACAAAGCCAGAAAGAGGTTTAACAGGTCTGGTCTACCTGCACATTGGGATTACTATAAGCAACTTCGGAATTATACGAAGGGTGCCATTGAGCGTGAAAAACGGGCTTATTTTAATTACGTAAGTCGCTCACGGAGTGGTAAGCAATTGTGGTCTGAACTAAAAACCTTAAATATTATTTAAAAAAAAGAGGCTACCTTGCCAATTTGCTTAAATAATCCAAATATGTTGAATAATTATTTCATTAATTCTATTCCTAAGGTGGAATTTGACGCTGCCGATAACCTTAGATTTTACAGTACAAATATGTTAAAGAACTTTGAAAGCGAGCCAAGTCATTTGCGGCCTATCAGTATTTTAAAATGCTTAAGTAAGGTTCTCGAAAAAATATTGAGTGCTCAAATCAGACAACATCTTGAGAAGTACGACATTATTCCGTCATGCCAGTCGGGCTTCCGTCCGGGTTATAGTTGCGTTACGTCTCTCTTGGGTATCACGGACGACGTGATACGTTCGAGGGATGCCGGCCGGGTGACTGCGCTGGTGTTGCTTGATTTTAGCAGGGCCTTCGAAACCGTGAAGCACGATACCTTGCTTGCGGTACTTCATTTCATTGGATTTTCGACTGATGCTGTAAATTTTCTTGGGTGTTATCTGCGGGACAGGTTTCAGCAGGTTAAGTTGGGTGGAGTTGAATCCACATTAGTACACGTTCCTTGCGGAGTCCCGCAAGGGTCCATTTTGGGCCCATTACTTTTTTGTATCTACACTTGTATGCTGCACGCCGAGGTGAGACATTGTAATCTGCAGATGTACGCAGATGACACCCAGCTGTACTGTTCATTTCCAGTGCAGGAGCGTGACCGCTCAATGTTGCTGATCAATGATGATTTGAATAGAATTTATGATTACTGTGGTGGGCACGGTCTAGTAGTTAATCCCGCTAAGTCGAAGGTCCTGCTATTCGGGAAGGGTGCTGACTGTGACACAGTGGGAGATCCCTTTCATTAATTATTGGAGGTGCTGTAATACCGGTGGTGTCGGAGGCTACCAGTCTAGGTCTCACTTTAGATAATACGTTATAGGAAATACATTAATAATATCATTAAAAAAGCTTATGTAAACTTGAGAATGCTATATCCTCATAAAAATTGTCTGAGCATTCAAACTAAGACTCTTCTTTGTAACTCTTTAGTTTTGTCACATTTTACCTATTGCGCACCCGTATATAGTATTTGTTTGGATTGCTACGATAAGATGAGATTGCAAAGAGTACAAAACAACTGTATTCGCTATATCTTTAGCATTCGTAAATTCCAACGCGTGTCACATAAACTTAAAGAACTTGGCTGGTTAAGGATGCAAGATCGTCTTTTATTACAATCTCTCTATTTATATAATTCTATTGTGGTAAATAGAAGTCCTCCTTACTTATATAATAGGATAACGTTCCGTACCGACGTTCATAATGTCAATGTGAGGCACAGGGGCTTGATTTCTCCACCTAAACATAAGACTTTACTCTATGAAAGGTGCTTCACCTACGACATCTACAAAAAGTATAATAAATACCGGCAGTTCTTTGCCCTGGGTGAAGCAGCTTTTAGGCGCTTGATATTTTTAAGTCTGGTGGAACAGCAGTAGTTGTGTTTTAGCATTGTAGCACTGTGTCACCTGCTCTCGCCTTTAAGCAATCAACAGCCGTGCCTTTCATCACTCAGCTTGTGACGAAAAATGTATTTCTGTTTAAGTTAGTGTATAATATTGTAGAAATGCAATCTTTTTGTTTCCTTCTTTTGTATTCGCATATCGCAGAATTTATTAGTCTTAGGTTTTTTTTTTTCTTTCTTTTCGTTTTCTTCTTTTTAGGCACATAATTTCATATATTAATTTCTTTTGAATTGGGGTTAGGTGGTAGAACGGGTCATAGCATTGCCATGACCTGAACTTCGCCCCAAGATTCCGGATTATTATTACTATAGGATTCATACAATGTTATGTTATGTGTATACTTTTATTCCGGAATAAAGTTTATTATTATTATTATTTAGTGTAAATCAGCTGTTGTGAGGTGCAGCGCAGAAATTGAAATACAAAGGAATGAAGGACCCCAGGGACCTTCTGGCAGCCATGCGGGTATATCGGATACCATGTTCGTGTGGGTCTGTTTACATTGGCACGTTGTTGTCGGCTGTAGAAGTCGGCCGTCGCAGAACATGCTCTACAAAACGCCGACCATAACATCCAGTTTGATGACACCACCTCGCACTACCACACAAGGCTATACCGAAAATCCACAGAAATTTACAAACATGGAAATAGTTTCAACCGGAAAGAAGAAGCACGTACTTTAAACAAGATCTGGTACACGGTGTTGCGTGCTCGCATCACAAACAGAACACTCTCTGACCAACATCAATCAGAAGCGTCCGTCACGCCTAAAGTCCAAGTAATTTGCATCAGTTAAACGCGCTGGTAGTACAATCGGACCTAAAAGTGTGTCCCGCCCACACATTCACCGAAAATCGTCACTGGAATCGCGTCTGTTGTACAACATGGTGATTTAAATCACACCAATAATCTGTATTATGATAACTGAGAGTACCATCACGTGTAGAACAACATTCATCGGTGAAAAGAATGCGTGTGGAAAAATTAGGTTTGTGCTTCAATTTTTGTTGCAACCACCTACAATAGTCTAGTCTTCACACATTCACAGCACATTTCACCGACGGCTGGAAACTATTCTTGGGCTTCCTTCTCTGCAGTTGGTGTTACGGTCTGAAGCAACCCTAGAGGCTTACAGAGCAAAATGTAGTAGATGCAAGGGCTTCTCTGTCCGTAAAGGCAGATAACATCTCGCCCGCTTTCAGCTTCTCTGGGGGATACAGCGTGGATACTTCCAGTAGGGAAACTACAATAGCGTACATCCACAGATCAAATCGGTGCCTATGCCGTTGGTTCGTCGGTACCTCGAAAACGCACAGGCATTGGAATCTGGAGGCACGGAGAGCGGGATAACAATAATATTTTTATAGGCAGCAGCAAAATACAATGACAAAAAGTATCCAAATAATAAGAAAAATGGCCAAGAGGATCATCTTCAGTAAACCTCGAATAGGTTTCCTGTTGTTAATGATGACCCTAACAATTACAGAACCACAAAGATACAGAGTTACAGATACAGACTACAACTAAATATACAGCAAACTATATGCGAGAAAGTTGCTCACTCATTAAATTATTGAAAACGACTCGTCTAAATGCACGAAAAGGCAATTGTTTATCGCCAGGGGTAAGTTAGTTAAACAACCATGCTGAAATATAACTAAACCTCCTCTTGAACAGCTGTGAATGATGTCTAGGTATATCTATTATATCTTCTCTGCGGATATTGATATTATATATGTCAGTGCGATACCTTATTTTGATTGATAAGTAAGACGGAACACCAGTATTTAAAATTTTATAAACGAAACAGTAAAAATGAAATTGTCTACGACGAGCCATGCTCAGCCATCCAGCCTCCGCAAATTTAAAAGATACTCTCTGACGTCTCCTTATTCCATAAATAAATCTGAGGCAGGCGTTTTGCACCACCTGAATTCTACGTGAATCAATTTGGTCCAAGCAACTTCCGTAAACAACATCACAAAAATTGAAATGTGATAAAACTAAGGAGTCACATAATTTTTTTTAATGGCAATATCCAAGGAATGCCGATGGGGATATAACATTTTTAAGCTACAGTGAGCTCGTCTAATACATATACTAATATGATGTTTGAACTTAAGATCATTATCGATAAATAATCCTAGATCTCTCACATGTTTTTGATATTGCAGCGGTATATTGTTAATTGTTAATACGATATTAGGAAGAATGCTAGACCTGATTCTGTTGCCACCAAACACTATGTAAGAAGATTTACTTTCATTTATAAGCAGGCAATGTTTTTCTGCAATAGTATAAAGATTGTTGAGATCACGATTGATATCGTCAACAGCTCTACACATGTCATCAGCAAAAAAGGACTTATATAGTTGTGAGTCATCGGCATAGAGTTGAAGGTTACATGTGAAATTATAAAAAAAAAACATATGTGCTGTATAAACCGAAAACAGTAGCGGACCCAATATAGATCCTTGCGGAACTCCAGATCGTATCATAGCCCAATCAGACACATTACCACCAGCCACTACAGCCTGCCTCCTGCCAAACAAGTAGGCATGGAAAAAACGGAGAGCAACCTCTCCCAAACCAACGTAGTGAAGAATAGCTATCAAAAGATCATGATCAATTCTGTCAAAGGCCTTGGAGAAATCCAATAGCACCAATATTGTTAATTTACCAATGTCACTCGCAGATATGATGTCATCAACAATACAAGTAAGAGCAGAGATGCAACTGTAACCTGGACGAAATCCAGACTGGAATGTAGGCAATAAATGAAATTTCGAAAGATGATTACGCAATTGCTTGTCAACAATCTTCTCCAAGACCTTTGACAAAACGGACAAGATGCTGATTGGACGAAGATCAGTATTACTAACAGGGTTAGTATTCTTTGGCACAGGAATAATATGAGCTCTCTTCCAATCAGTAGGGAAAACCCCAGTTTGAAGACAAAAATTAAAAATGTGTGTTAAGACTGGCAGAATGGTGGGGCAACATAATGACAACATTTTTAAGGAAATACCATCCGCTCCAACTGAATTCGACTGGATACTGGAAATTATGGAAGCAACCTTCTGACTCACTGGTATCACAGAAAGAGAAAGAGTCAACGCCCGGCCTCACATTGAAATTGTAGAAGTTAAATGCGTTGGGATCGGGCAACAAGGAGGAATACGATGTCGAAATAAAATGATTATTTAGACCGCTTACATCTAAAAGGTGAGACGGCACAACAGGAGAGCTTTTTTTGTGAATATTCAGATCATGTAAGTCATTCCAAAGTGATTTACTGTTCGAATTTTTAAGTCTATATTGCAAATCAGGCTTTCTTTTCTCGCTTAATTGTAGCAGTTGTTAGATTTCTGAAAGATTTATATTCATCCCAGTGAGCAGTCAACTCACTCGACCTAAACCTTTTAAGTGCTTTATCCCTAAATGACATCAATAACTTGATATTATCCGTGATCCAAGGTGCCGGTTTACGTGTTCCACAGTAGTAGTGACAAAAGGTGCATGAACATCAAATAGCAATAAAATGAATTCGTTTAAAAATCTCACCTTTTCATCCATATAATCCATCTCGGCGATAGAATACCAGGGTATACTTTGTAGATGTTCACTAAATAAATCATAATCGAAGTTCCGAAATGCACGAAGAGTGCGTTTGGCAACCACAGAAGAAACTTTATGTTCAATAACAATGCAGCAACTGACCAAGCTATGATCAGACAGAGCCAGCGCATCATCAATTGAGCAGTCAACCACAGTAAGTGACTCGGACGCTATAATTACGTCAAGTAGTGTTGCAGAATTAGGCGTTATACGGGTAGGCTCAGTAATTAACTGTTCCAAAGAATAAGAATATAAAATAGACTTAAATTAAGAGAATAGTGATTATCAACTAGTAAATCAATATTACAGTCCCCAAGGATGGAGTAGCTTTTAGCCTAGCCCCCCGCCCCACCATTTTTCAGGTCGAAATTATTGCCATCCAGACTTGTGCTGAAGGTATCTCAAACTGCCAACGCAAGAATGGAAGGGTAGAAATAATCTCCGACAGCCAGGCTGCTCTCAAAGCTTTGCGGGCTGTCAGATTTGACTCTGAGGTGGTACTGCGGTCTACGGAAAACTTAAACAGCTGGTGGAACATTTAAATGTTACATCGAGACGGGCGCCAGGTCACTCTGTGATCATAGGCAATGAAATAGCTGACACGTTAGCAAGAGGCGCGAACGAGCTGCCGTTTGTGAGTCCAGAACCCACGTGTGGTAGCTCATTCGGCAGCATTAAAACGTTTGTCAGGTCCCAACTTGCTGTTAGGTACTGCTCCTTTTGGAATAGACTCGCCGGCGCTAGAAACTGTAAAACCCTAGGGCGTCAAACGTACGAGGGAAGATTCCGTAAGGCAGTCTTTATGAGCAGGGACAGATTGAGATTATTCGCAGGAATCTTAACTGGACACTGCGCACTAAATAAACAGAGGTTTGCATGGGCCTAATGAACTCTCCCCTGTGCAGGAATTTCGGGAGTGCGGAGGGAACTCCAGTTCACTTTCTTGTCAACTGCCCGGCAGTTGACGGGGAGAGGGAGAAGCAGTTTGCGGTTCATCGGTTGGACGAACCCAGAATCAGTAAATTAACTCTTAGTCAGATTGTGAACTTTTATGATAGGGTACAACCTGAGTCAAAGGGCTAAAATGGCCATGGGGGCACAATAGGTCTTTCTGGCCTTACTCGGGTTTATACCTGCCCATGGACAACAAAAAAAAAGACTACATTCAATATTCCATACTAAATTCTAATAAAAAAGAGCTATTAAAATATGTGTATCTCTCAAACTTAAATAAACATTTTAGAGGTAACAGCATCCTAAAAAAATCTAAAATACCTTACAAATAGGTACACATATAGGTGTTTCAAAAAAATAATATTTTTTTTGGACCATATAAAGGTGCCCTGTCGATAGAAGACAGATAATCGCTAAAAAAATACACACAATAATCTAACTAACTGCACAAAAAAGGTATGATTTGTAAGTCCAAAGCAAAAAAAGGATAACAGAAACTTTCAACAAAATACTACATCCCTAGTAGAAATATTCTAACCAAAAAAAAATGGACAATAGCGCTGCCCAGAAAGGAATAGAAGCGTCCAGCGTCAACGGTGCAAAGTTACCAACGGCGCTGACTGCGTCAAACCGGCAAGAACGCCAGACGGCGTCAAGTCAGCAAGAACATCAGACGGCGTCAAGCCGACAAAAACGCCAGACAGCGCTAAGCCGGCAAAAAGGCCAGATGGCGTTATGCTGGCAAGAAAACTAGATGGCGTCAAGCCGACAAGGACACTTTTGGCATTGACGCTTTACGCTTTTAATTTGGGATGTTCCGTTATAATGAATTTGGTTTTAACTGGGAAAATTATTTTTGTATGCGGAGACTTTAATATTGACACCTGTAAAAGCACTCCGCTATCGCAAAGCTGCATGACACCGTCTCTTCTTATATTATATGGTATTATTAGTTAATGACTATACAAGAGTGGCCGATTGGTTTAAAACAGTAATTGATAATATAGCGGGTAATGTAGATAGGGATTCATGTAGTGTGACTATTATTAGGTTCGTTCGAACCTACAGTTCAGAACCGTTCTCTGATTGCTACGCGTGCGCAATGATATTTTCACCCTTTCGGACCTTGTAGTTCTCGAATTTGGAATTCTTAGAATTTTAAATTCAACGTTCGGACTGTCAGAACTCCCAATTCAGAACGATACCAGAACCGTTCAATCAGTTCCTGCTAAGGAGAAAGTATTTGAAATTCTGAAGTAAATCTAGACCTGCGCATTGTAGTTCAAGGCATTTATTAGAGTGTCAATTACTTTAGATCATTGTTTTAGATTAAGAGTTGTTTACTTTTGTCACGGATGTAAGCATAAGGTTTTTTTTTATTTTACATTACAATACGCAAATATTTTATAGTTTGTCAATAGTGGCCAATAGGATGGACTCTTCACTGCTTAAAAAAAATGCAAACCATGTTGCATCACAGTACGAAGATGGACACTTTTACAAAGGTGGTAGTGATGGACGCTATGAAAAGGAAATTTGTGATTTGCTAGCCATCAGAGTGCATCGTTCTATGACGTTAAGGACCGTTTCGATATAAGTCTAAATGTCTAAATGAAGTAGCTCTAGGTAAATATATGTACATCTATTATCTATTCTATTTTTATTTCATTATTAATATATGGTTATTGATGCATAAATACAAAATAAAGACTTTTATATTTTCTGTACATTTATTTGTTATATCACAAAGATATCATATAAAAGAAAATATATTACTGCACCTGAGAATTACAATAACTTTTGGCTGTATTCCTTCATCAGGAGTCAACAGCAGCTGTGGATACACCTTTCTCTTAGCTTCGTATATTTCTAACTGTTTCTTTGTAGAATTTGAACATCTTTCATCCCCTTCAGTTTTATTATGATCATTCACAATTTTGTTATAACTTCGTCCTAAAACTTTCCACTCATTTTCACAATTCTGTGGTGTAAATAATTGGTCATAGCAGTTTTCCATATATAATTCAATTTCATCCCACAATTTCTCATACTCCGAATTTCTTTCGTCCCAACTTTATCCCTATTTTGTTTGTACAATTCTATTGGTGCTTTTGTATTATTGATGTTCCATTTCACATTTTCCTTTTTCTCATTGACCACCAACATTATTTCTGCAACAAAATTTAATTTATTTCATCTTCTAATAATTATTTCTTTAAAACTTACCTTCTACACTTTCATTTCCTCTAATTTCCATTATGATAGACAAATAAATATAAAATGTATGATATAACAACAAGCAAAATGTAATAAGGACGAAACAACGCAATTCAACACTTAACTTAGATATACAGGTTTATGTTGTATGAGTGTGGTTATTTTGTTATTTATCCACTATAAACATGGCGCGAATTTGACATTTTAGGTAGGGTTAAATCTGTTCGCACTGCTCATTTCAAAACTATTTTGGTAAACTTGAACTGTCATGCGTACTAGATCCAAAATTTCAAATTCGAGAACGGTTCTAGAACTATAAGTTCGAACGAACTTATTGAGTCTAGATTTTCATTTTGCCCGGAAACTTTCTTATAATTTAAATAATATAAGGCCAACACATAATTTTGAAGAAAATTTGGACGACGTATTTCATGAGAACGATACAGACGAAAATTACTGCAGTCTTTTTTTTTTAAATAATATACAGGGTGTTCAATTAAAAAAAAACATAAATTTCAAAATTTCTCGGAAATGCGTCATGCAATTGTTTTTTTCGTATATTGCATATTAATCAGCGTTAAAAACACTAATACTTTGCTACTTTGGCTTAACCTACTTTCTAGAACCAATAATAACAAAAATAGTGATGGTGCCCACTTAATTTGAATCAGCCTGTATAACATGTTTTACTACGCTTCTCTGTAGGGTTGAAGGGATACTATTTTCATTTGTATCAGTGCTGACGGTTAATTTTTTGTTAATTTTCATATTTTCTCATTTGTATATCTTCCAATATAGTACCTATTATTTGTATGGGTATTATCAGTTATTTTAGATACATAAAGTCGACGTTTCCTTACGGAGATGTAGTTTTCGATGATCGTTGGTGTACATACGGCTGAGTACTTAAATAATGTATCATTTAAGACGTAGTATTAAATAAAAATAATATAAATACCTTCTGTTATAAACGTTTATCTTATTATAAAATTATATCATTCTACTTAGAAAGTATTTCAGCTCATGTATGCTTCGCTGAGTAAACCCCGACAATGATCGATACTTTTCGTATGGTTTCGTAACTATAGCACTTAACACGACATCATACGAAGAAGTACGGGGATTCTCAATGTCTTCAAAGTCGACTTGTGTATTAATTATTGTGGAAGGTCTGTTATAAGCTTCTCATTTAAGACGGTTGTCTCACTCATGCTCATTAGTATGGACACGTTAACCTTGATTTGGTTTTAAATAGCACTATGATAATAATATGCACAGCGAATATCATATTCTTGAAATTATTCGAAACTGAACGGGTCGGTCAGTGCAAGTAGGTACAACATATAAAGCCGTAGATCAAGACAAAGGCTGACATTTCTTTTACGTTTTCGAGCGCCTGCTTAGAACCGCGATAGAACCGTCCAGTGTGAAGTTCAAAACAGAGTTTATCTCAATTTTGCTTAGAGTGTAGTCAAGTTATCGAAAGGTGTTCTTGGAATTTAAAAAAAAGAAGCACATCACTTGCCTCGCTTGTTTTCGGTATAAATAAATGATATGCCAGCGGATCATTTTCTTTTGGATCCGGTTGTGAATGTGAAATGTTAAAGATGAAAATACTTTACGACTATCAATTTCATTTCGTTATTGTTTGTTTAAGTTGTATAGTGTGTGTAACATCACAATTATACGCTGGTAAGTAATAATTAACATGTAACAGACATTTCATAATCAATATTTTTATAATCTTCCATATATATTAAACAAAAATATCGCAAATAGGCCTTTTAGTAATGACCCTATTCAATTAATTCCTCAATCAAATTTTGTTCTTTCCTTTTACAGAAGCAGAAGTATTGTCACTTTTTAATAAACTTAACAGTGATAGTTCGCCTGGTTTAGACCGCGTTTCAACTGCCATTTTTCAGGAAGTTAAATATTTAATAGTGAAACCTCTAACCCACTTGATTAATATGTCCTTTATGGAGGGTGTATTTCCCGCTTTGTTTGAAAGTTTCTGTAGTTATTCCATTGCACAAGAAAGGCAATGCTACCTTAACGTCTAATTATAGGCCTATTTCACTTACCTCTTGCTTAAGTTAACTTATAGAATATGCTAGATAGATTCAATAGATTTTTACATAAATACAATATTACCTCTCATCAGCATGGCTTCAGGCAGGGGAAATTTACAGTTACTGCAATATTGGATATATACACATACATCATAAAGCACATAGAAAATAGACAAATCCCGATTGGTGTTTTCTGCGACTTAAGCAAGGCGTTCGACTGCGTCCAACACAGTCTCCTGCTAAATAAATTAGAAAGAATTGGAGTACGCGGAGTAGCTTTAAAATGGTTTGCATCATATCTACCTCATAGGGCGCAAATTGTCAAGATCTGTGTATCGAATTATACTGGAAAACATATGTACGAATCTGGCCCGTTACCAATTACAATAGGGGTACTGCAGGGTGCTGTTTTATCACCTTTATTGTTTTCAATTTTTATTAACGGTATTAGTGTGTTCATAGAACACTTCTTTTTAACTATTTATGCTGACGATACCACTGCCCTGGTGAGTGGGACACATGAAAATATTTAAAATGAAACGAACAATTTGCTCAATTTATTGAATGAATGGTTCGCCGGAAATAAATACAACAAAAACAAAATGTACCACTTTTTGGGTAGCCACATCAATAAAAGATATTTTAAAGAGTGAAATAAATTCAATCAATGCAATCAACTCATTAACTTAATCTTATAAAAATAAACATTAATTGTGGAAATTTCTCGAAACAATGATCCAGCAAAAATCATGACAAATAAGGCAACTTCAAATACACTCGCGAAAATGTGGGTGGGCTAAACTACAGCAGTATGTTCGAAAGATTCTTTCAATTGTATTGAAAAGTTTGAAGTTTTTGAAATTCGAATAAAAAAAAAATATTAGAAAATAACAATTAATAAGAGAGCTATTAATATTCTAATAACATTATGCGAACTATATTTTTTAATATTTAAAAGTTCGAGTATCATAAAAAAGTACTACGTTTTGTCCTAGAGTATGTTGTATGTTAAATAATTGTGATTTATTTTCAGTCAAGAAATTAAAAAATGCAATAATACACAGTACGTTCAATTTGAAAAAATAGAATTGCATAACGTACCGACAAAACCGAACACCCCATATATGTTAAAATAATTTTGAATTATACAGCACTTAATCTTAAGTTAACTTTTACTTAAAACATTTTTCGATTAACTGAATGAGTAGCATGGTCGACCGATGCCAGATAATAGGGCACATCCTGCATAGCTCTATGGGCTACTAAGGTCCATAGCTTAAAAGTTATTTTATCACTATGCTTTTGCTCAATTTTCGTCACCATTTTCCATCATTGAGTTCTGTTATGTGTGGTTTCGCGATATTCTTCTTGTTTTTACCATTTTTCTCGGTTACTGTCTCTTCATATCCAACTCGTTCATTCCATGTCTCTACCGTCATCTCTCTTGGTATCTCTTGATTTTCGTTCTTATTTGCTCCTATCCAATAATTCTGTTTCGTTTCCCTTTCCTTTGCCGTGTCCTTTTCGTTTGATTTGCTTGAGCTCTTGTCCTTCCTTGTGATGCTTCAGATGATTGTTTCTAACGCAAGGATTCGTCATACCAAAAGCAGGTAAAAAGGACATTACGCACCCTAAAGCTGCAGATAATTGCATCAGAACAGATATCTCGGAGCGGGTGCCGTTGCACCCCTGTCAGCACGCCTATCAAACTGAAAAATCCGCTGAGACTGCATTAGTGGAGCTGACGCATCGAATCCAAGATGCACTGACGAATAAAGAAACTGTAGTGTGTGCCTTCATAGACATAGAGGGCGCTTTTGACAACACCCCACACGAGTCTGTCAAAAAAGCATTAATTAGCAGGGAGTGGACGGCGTGACATCTAGATGGATGTCGCAGCTACTGTCTACGAAGAGGTTGGTGGAGTCGGAGTTGGTACAAAAGACCATCTCGGTTAGTACGACCAGAGGATGCCCACAGGGGGAAGTTACATCCCCACTTATAAGGAGCCTAATAGCAGACGAACTTTTACTGATCTAGGAATACCTTGTCTAGGATATGCTAATGATATTGTCATATACGCAAGAGGCAAATTTGAGAATACCCTCTGTGATATAGTTCAAAGAGGATTGAACTTCACGAGAAGATGGTGTCAATCGATGGGACCCAATGTTAACCCCCACCTTAGCAGCATTTACTAGAAAAAGAAAATTCAATCGCAAAACTATAAAAATGGATGGAAAAAATATAGATTTGAGAACGGAGATCAAATATCTAGGCTGTAGCCTGGACAATAAACTTCTATAGAACAAACATGAATTTGAAGTAATCAACAAGGCCAAAAAAGTCCTGATGGTGTGCAAAAACTTTGCAGGGAAGAATTGGCGATGCAACACAAAAATACTGCTTTGTAGGTACAGCATTGCTATATTTTAATTCGGCTGCTCATAACACTAGTGGAAATATAAAAATTTAAGGCGTTATATTCGGTTGATGTCGTTGGGTAATGAATTCTCCACATACATAACAGAAGCTGCTGGGATTATTTGTACACGCGTGGGACATTATGAAATGACAAAACGTTCAGCTATGACAAACAGACTTAAAATGAATCTAACGAGCCGTGTGCAGCTTCTTATATACTCACACAGCCAGATATCTACAAATACCTAATTTCATTGGCTCCAGAGCACAAATGGAGGTGGTTTGAATGCTGTGACATAGGAAACAGGCAAGGACTTGTTCAGACATGTTTACTCAACGCTCGGCAGTACAATATATTTTGTAATATCTTTCTTATATGAAAGTCACTTTGAACTTCTGTAAAATTTAATGTATTTTTCGAAACAGCTGTTTAAAATAATTTATCGAAATCCTGACGTAATGAGGCAAATTTAAAATTAATTTTAGAATCAGCATGAAAAACGATATAAACTACAAGTAGTGGTGTATGAGAAAAAAAAATGTGTTGGACAGTGTTATTAATACTTGCTCTTTATCTCGGGAGGATATTTACCTGTACCCGTATTCGAATTATATACATTAAAGCGTTTAAAATAAAAAAATGATGCTTTGTTTATAGGGCAAGAAGAATACGACACTCAAAACTCAAAAAAGCCAAAAACTGTATTTAAGCCAGATAATATAGAGAACCATTACGAATATGAAATCGCAAATGCGGACTTTGTTTTTTGGGCCTTAAGTGCCTACTAAACACCATTGCTTTGGTATTCGAATTAAATGTATTAAAGTACGTATTTAAAACGTAAAAAAAATGATGCTTTTGTTTGTGCAGCAATACAGAAGTATTGTCTTGCTATTTCATAAACAAAGGGAGATCGGCCTGGAATACCAGAACAAACAGAAACAATATCGAATGGTAATTTCACATCTTGATTCTCTTAATTGTTGGAGCTTTTTCGCTTGAAGATACTTGGATTGCTTTTTAATGATCTTATTTTTTCTTTACATTAACAAAAAGCACTCCTTATATAATTGTATTTTCTGATTTCAGGTGATGAGTGTTACCACCAAGTCCATCGCCTAAACGGTATATGCAAACCAGTACACGAATGTAAATCTGCAGAAGACGATTTAAGAAACAGAAGAAATCCGCAACCATGCGGATTTCAAGGAAGTGCTGCCATTGTTTGCTGTGTAGAAAAAGCTACAACAACGAGCACTACTACTACCACCAGGAAACCAGTAACAAATGTGCCTGATAGGCCTTTACCGGTTGGCGAGAAAAGTAAAAGAGGCAAGTACCATTAACATATTACAAAGGAAACTTTATATTCCGTGTAGGCTCATATTATTAGAACTTTGCTAACAGAAATCGTGTTTCTTGTTCGTTTATCTATTGTTGGTGTCAAAACGTTGACATCATCTCCAGTTGAAACTGAGTCTAGCCCAAACACTAGATCGCTCGAGTAGCTGTATAACTGTATAAGCATTGCATAAGCATTGCTGGGTATCACTGGTGCAATTAACACTACAGGGACCGCCCCTTTGAGACCATTGTGGGCCTCTCCCCGTTGGAGCTTTATATGAGAGCGGAGGCAATGAATGCGACTCCTTAGGCTGAAAGCCCACAACCTGTGGCATCCCAACTTTAGGGTGGGAGGGCACACTTATACTACGGGCATGATGCTGGACGGCCAATTGCTGCAAATGTCCACGGACAACATGGCACCCGAAATTATCTTCACTGAAAAGGTGGAAATCTCCATATCGAACAGAGACCAGGTACGTAGTGAGATCACTGCTAATGATAACTGGTTCACGGACGGATCCAAATCCAGCTAGGGCACAGGAGCCGGTATTTATGGGCCAAGTCCTAATCAAAGGATATCCATAAGCCTGGGGAAACATACAACGGTCTTCCAGGCAGAGGTATCCGCCCTTGCAGCCTGTGCAGAAATGATTGCAAAAGGAGGCTACATCAGGAGGAAAGTTTATATAATGACTGACAGTCAGGCTGTCATTAAGGCAGTCTCGAACCCCGTAACTAGGTCAAAACTAGTTAGAGACTGTAAACAATCCTTCAATGTACTGGCACGAGACCACACGGTGTCTCTGATTTGAGTGTCGGGACATGAGGATATAAAGGGCAATGTAATAGCCAACGAACTAGCCAAGGAGGGCTCTAAGAGACACTTCATGGGTCCAGACCCCGTATGTGGGATTACTAAGGATTCCGCAAGAAGGGAGATCTGGACCTGGTTAAATAAAGAAAGTACAAAGAATTGGAGGTCGACTGAAGGTCAATTCTATACCAAAGCGCTGATAGGGGATGGAGATGTTAGTTTCGCTGATAACCTACTCAGGCGCAGCAAGAAAGAAGTTCAAAACCATTACTGGGTTAGTAACTGGACACTGCCCCCTGAAAAAGCATCTCTACAACATAGGCCGGGTAAACGAACCGTGGTGTAGAAAATGCGAACTACAGGAGGAAACGAGTTTACATGTAATCTGCACATGTGAAGAACTGAAGGTAATCAGGCAGAAATATTTCGGGAGAGATCTATTGGAGCCCTCGAAGGTTCTCAAGTTCGCACTGGGCAAGACACTGGGCTTTATAGAAAACACCAAGCTGCTCGAGTGGAAATAAGAAAATTAATAGAGATGGTACAAAGAGCACCTAGCTCAGTTGCCCGGACATTAAGTGCCCACCCTAACTTTAATGAATGAATGAACTATATAAGCAATAGTCAAGGCGGCTATGGGTTGCCGCTAGTAAGCAGACGTATTTATGCCTTATTTATTAATTCTTGAACCCCACAACGAAGACAATGAAAATTAAGTGAAATCCATTGATTTAAACGTTCAGAATTAGAAATAAAATCGACAAAATGAATATATTTCTGCATCAATATTTTCTCGACATTTTTTGCGTTGGTGGGCATTGGTTCACTGAAGATGAAATTCACTTTTTTTCAAATTGATAGTTATAATATGTATGATAAATGTTTTCAAGGTTCAATTACAAGCGTGGTGGTGTTGCAAATTTTATTAAAAACAGTCAGTGCAATTTAAAGAGGATTAAAACCTATCGAAGAGTATATTGAATTTTGTGCATCAGTAGGAGAAGTAGTATATTTCAAACCAAGGGAAGAAAGTGCTCTAGGCCGCGGCCAAATATTAATTATATTATAATTAATTACATTCTACTTCAAGCTATTCAATTATTTTGTAACTAAATTATTTTGTAATTGCATTACTTTGTAATTATCAGTAATTATTTACAGTATAATTGTAATTATTGAAGTAATTAATTACTTTTTGCCCAACACTGTATCACCGTCCTTAGCGTTTGTGCTACTTTTGTTATACTCTTCGTATCATAGTTACCTCAGACGCATAATTTTCACTTTGCTTCCTATTATTTTGCAGCATGTCAAACCTACAAGAAGCTTGCTTATAAGTTGTCTTTTTCTCCCCTACCAATTTCTGACGGCCCTGAAGAAGAACCAATTTGTCCGTGGGAGCCAGATGCTCAAATAGTTATTGCCGAGGGAGATAACGCCACTAAAGGAGAGTTTCCGCACATGGTAAGCATAAAATAACTCGTGTCTTGAGTTTTTTACATAAAAGGTCTTTCACATCCAAATTAATCTAGATGAAAAATTGATACAAGACGCAGTAGAATCGGAACGACGTTGCACATAAGCATAAGATTTTGTTCTTATAACACCGCCGCACAGTGTGACATTTTAATGATATAACAGGACATAAATATTTCTCTATTGATATGATTTATTTTTGGTTGTTCTTTTGCTTCTTAACACTAAATTAAACAATTATGTATAGTTTCTTTATAGATAAGTCATAAATCAGAAATTTTGGCAAGTTTCAGTTAGTAAATCATAACAATTGTCCAAAAAATACCAACAATCAGCAAAAAATTTATCAATAAAATGTCACATCTCCACGATTATTTATGCACTGTCTAACTCTACGAGGCACGCTCTGAATGAGATGATCAATGGCATCTTATGTGATCTGTCCAATTTCTCAAAAATTTTTCAGCTGCACTTTTATATTTTCTAACAGACATATTGTAAAATAAGTTTTCATATATTTTAATTTCACCGTTATATAAAGTTAAGCGTGTATGTATTGTATTTAAAATATGAGTATCTAAAACAAAAGCATATACAAACTACGCCGCCTTAATCGAAAGCTTTCAGCAGGGTCCTTTTTTACAAAAAGCGTAAATATTACCACTTTGTGTAAACTTTTTTGTAACTACTGTATAAAAATTCGTTGTTTGCTTGTCACAATAAACATTTTGTTCGCTTTTTAGGCTTTAATAGGTTATGGTACGTGGCCCAGTAATTATGTCTGGGGCTGTGGTGGAAGTCTTATTAGCGAGAAATTTGTTCTGACAGCTGGCCATTGTTTATTAGTAAGAAAGAGTAAGTAACACAAATATTAAATAATATTTTAAAATCTAATAAGCTAAGGTCGGCAAGTTTATTCGAAAAGTCGTAGCATAGAAATGCCCTTTAGCTTCATTTCATTCCTGTTTACTCTCCCCAAAATATCAACCTTAAAGAAGGTGTAGTTTTGGCGGAAAAAATAAATTTGTTATATAATAAATTTACATTTTACCAAGCCATGTTATTTATTCAGAATATCATGTTGGTAGTGGCAAATAAAACACAACTATCATATGTGTACTGTATTAGTTTATTGATACACAAAAATGTTTGCAATAAATCGTAAAGTTTTTTTTTTATCAAATCATAAAGTTAGAAAATTGAGAGATGGTTGTACTATTTGCAGCCATGTGTAGAAAATTTTGGGCAGAATTTCCAAATTCTCCAGTAACATATGATAGTTTGCGGCAATTGATACAAGAATCAGTGGCAAAATTCCGTGAAACAGAGTCTTAAAAGAGTCGAAAACCAGGTAGTGGTAGACCATTAACCAGGCAGTTGAAAATATAGGGGAAATAGGCCTGAGACGGCATACTTTTGTAATTAAAATATTTTATATTATTCATAGAAACGATTAGGATATTTTTGCGCATTGGAATTAACTCGTCCAGCTTTACGCTTTCTGAATATATTATTATTTGCAACATCCTATTGAGCAAAGAACAAGAAAAAAAAACGGTTTTTGTGAATGTATCTCACTATGCCATCACATCCCCAGTTACTGATGAGATGGCATACACATCGTATATTAATGAATGCAGTGTATTATTTATGTGTATTCATATAAAATATAATCCATATTTTTTTTAATTACTTACAAATATCGCAAACAGATGTTTTGGTTTTTCTGGTTGCACCAGCACAAAGGGCATGCGCCAATTGCTTGCATGTTTGGCATCTAAGCCAGAACTCTTTAGCTTTTGAACGGGAATATAATTCATTACAATAAATACAAGAAGCGTCGTCCTCATCGTCGTCTGTTTCAAAAGGATCGACTTCGGCTTCGGCTGCCACGAAAAGAGTTTTCTTAGCCAGAACTGCTGCTTTTCTCCGTTCTTTTGTTTTTTTCTCCACGTCTTTTTGCATTGCCTTTTCCAACTCTGGTGTGCTATTTAATAATCCAGATGTTGCAGCTGTTCGTTTCCGTGGTAATCTTGCGACAGAAGCTACAGGCAATGGACTTATTTCTGCTACAGAGTGGTTCAGGCTGCTTTTGGAAGTTGAAGGTAGTGTATCCCCTAAATTGTCACCGAGCCCTTCAACTTGTTTATTCGTAATTTCCGCCGGTTCAAACATCCATTCTGGAAATATATTTGAGTTAAAGGGAAAAATTCCTGTCGCAGAAAAAGCCTTTTCAGCGTTTGGCCATATTTGCAGTTTTATTATATGCTGTTTGAAAATTTTAGCCACTTGAAAGTGTGTAACCACTCTACCCGGATTTGATTTCAACCAAGTGGTCAACTCCTGGTTGCAATAGCTTTTTAGAGGCCCATAAAAACTTACGTCGAGTGGCTGTACACGATGAGTACAATGAGCTGGGAAACAAAATAAAACAATTCCATGTTCTTTCGCGAAAGATATTGCTTCAAAACTCTTATGGCCCACGTGCCCATCTACAAGAAGAAGGACTTTGTCTTCCTGTGAAGAGTAGTTTAGTTTAGTATATCGAACAAAATGTTGTAACCATTGATTGAATATCTCACCGGTCATCCAACTACTTTCCTGTGGAAAACCAATGGATCCGGTGGGAGCATCATCCATTAATTCATTTTTCATATATTTCCTATAAATATAAATACTGGAGGTACATAATTTCCTACGGCATACATAATTTCCTACGGCACTCATACAACATACAACCGTGAGATGTTGACCACGTTCTGCACTTGTCAATACGCCAACTTGTTTTCTACCTTTTGTTGCATATATTTTACAAGCTTTTGATGGAACTGTTGACAAGCCGGACTCATCTACATTCCAGATCTTAGATGCGTCAAACTTATAATCATCTATTACTTTTCCCAAATCTTGGAAATACTTCTTTATTTGAACCTTATTAAAAGCTCGTGCGCGAGCAGCTGAAGTAGCTTCGGGTGTCCGTAAAGAAATACTTGGATTTCGTTTTACAAACCCTTTAAGCCAGTCCCATCCCGCCATTTTGGTTGTATGAGAAAACCTATGAGGTATATTGTTTTTCTGAGCCACTTCATACGCCAGCCTCCTGACATCGACTGAAGTAAGTCCAAAAAAGCAGCTTTCTAATGTTTTGATATGCTGCACTAGTTCCTCTTAAACCTTTTCATTAAATGTTTGTTTATAACCACCAAGATAACCCTTTTCGCTTCCCTTTGAGTTTAGGAATCGCCGTCTAAGGGTAGTAAACGGTACATTAAAAGTTTTTGCCGCACGGAGCCATCCCATTTCCTTGTTTTTCATAGCATTTAGTGCCTGCTGCATGTTTTGCTCATCCCAGGAATGTCTGGTAGACTTCCGATTGTATCGCCCCACCATTTCTCACCTGGTTTGAGATAATTAAATAAATGTGTCGTGTCATAATACAGGGTGTTTGGTGCACCGTTTGCCGAATTACATAGGCCGATGAAAAGGATTATTTGCTATCTTTTAAGGCCCAATAACTGAATAATCATCCTTCGGGTTTTTTTTTTTATTTTGACTATTTCATTGTAATCCGACGCCGACAGGGGGTGAGATTAATATTACACATTAAAAGATAGCAAATATCCCCTTCTATCGCCCAATTTAATTCGACAAATGATTCATCAAAAGCATCATGTATGTTTGCTTGGGCTTAACTTTTATTCGGCTGAGATGGCATACTATGCCGTCTCATCTGCATGATTAGTATGCCATCTTAGCCGATTTGCGGTGTTTAAAAGTTTCCGTTTATACAGTTATGCTACTTAAGAACACACAATCACATGAACGATTAAGATGCAGGTTATGTGTTCCTAGTTCGTATAAACATATCATAATTTTTGTATTGAATACACTAAATACAATAAAAAATATTAAAGTTCAATACAACAAATATTTCAACATTGGTGCTTACCAAATTGTTTAAGTTTATCACTGAAATCGCTTGGAAACGAATGAAATTCTCTCGCGTCCAACTGTCACTTGCAAGTTACACATAGTATGCCCTAGATGGCGCAAATATTCTTATGAGTTTAGTTGAAAACCTACAGTATGCCATCTCATCAACTATGCCGTCTTAAGCACATTTCTTCTAGCAAATTCGTATTCGAATCGATTCGTAATCTTTCACAACAAACACAATTTTCATATGGAACATGTCGTACAATCCTTAAAAACTATCTACAAAAAAATTCATAAAAGTTTCATTGCGTGCAATAGCTCTTACACATTGTCATGTACCCCGACTTAATTACTGTCAATGGTATTTGGCACCCATGAATAACGACGACGTTGTTGATAAATCCTTTCTCTCTCATTTATTAGAATATTTAAATAAACACTCAATACGCATCTGGTCTAGTGAAAATCCGCATTAAATCCTTGAAACACCTTTGCATTCTCCAAACATAGGCGTTTGGTTTGCTGTTTATCGCAGACGGATTATTGGTCCAATCTTCTATAATAAATGCGGGCGATATCTTAATTATTTATTGCGACCATTTTTAAATCAATTATATGATGATGAACTCCGCGAGGGATATTTCTAGCAAAGATAATGCAACATACCATAAGACAATGGAAACGATAGAATTATCGCATTAATTCTTTGATAACATTGGTCAACAAAATTTCGGATTTATTTTTTATCAAAAGGTAAAGCGAGTGAACTTGGTAGAATTTTTTACACTTACTTCATATCTTTTTCTATCAGGCAGGGTTTCACAGTGATAAAGCAATGAAATTTTATGAAAGTATATATTATAATATGTGCATAAATCATTAGAAAATGACATACGAAGTGATATATTTACTTGGAAAATGTTGTGATATATGACTTTCGGCTGTACTTTGTTTTGCATCAGAAACATCTCTCTTCAGCGTCCAGCAATAGTCTGCCTATATAGCAGGGAGCAGGGCTCTATTTGCCTTGGTATCTCTTCTCCATGACTAGAATGTCCTGGTGAAATCTTTCACCATGCTCGTCACTAACTGCTCCAGGGTTTTTTGGGAAAATGTCCAAGTGGAAGTCAAGAAAGTATACTTTTAGGCTCATGTTGCAATCCATGGCTTTATATGAGGCCAGTTGTTAAAAATCTCTACGTAGTTTTCGGCTTTACAATTTCCCAAGAAGCCGTCGTGAATCTTCTTAAAAGGCAACCATTTTGCTTTTTCAATTTCATTTAGCGCCTCAACAAATTCTTCATTTCGAAGTGGATGTCTGATCTGGGGGTCCTACTAAAATACCTTCCTTTACCTTAGCATCACTGATCTTAGGGAACTTCTTCCTCACATATTCAAATATACTGTTAGTTTTATCTACAGCTTTGACAAAGTTTTTCATCAACCTAAGCTTAATGTGTGAAGAGGGCTAACTAATTTTTGCCAAAATATATAATTTTTAACAAAAGATATAAAACACGTGTTACAATGTCGTAATACTCGTACTCTCTTAATATACTATTTTCTGGTCTTTATTTGAAAAATCTTTAATACGTGTCACCACTTCATAGTGGAAACGCATCATTCGTACGTTTGGGTGATACAAACTACGCATCATCGGATGATGACAAAGACGTTCAACAAATCAACATCAAGGAGCTACACAGACATCCAAACTACAAATTCTCACTCAACTACCACGACATCGCTCTGTTGGAATTGGAGAAACCGGCTAAATTAAACATTTACGTGAAGCCCATTTGTTTATACACAGAATCGACAACCGAACCCAGAGGAATAATTACGGGGTGGGGTAATACGGAAAATGGCACAAAAAGTCAGATGCTCTTGAAGGCGGTAGTCGGTTCATTTCCGTACGACCAATGCAGCCAGACGTACAGTGAGGTCCGC